>PJEM01008206.1:0-85622 GCA_004023845.1 Helogale parvula
TGTTATATTAAAAAAAAAAAAAAAAGTCTGAGATAGCCCCAGAATCTCTAGGAGGGCCAACAGAAGTTATCTCTCTCCCAAAGTGAGTTAGTAAAGACTTGAGAAAGTGACACCTACTTCAAATGGAAATAGTAACACTAAACTTCAAGGATCATGAAAAATCAAGGTAATCTGACACCACCTAAGATCACAATAGAGTCTAGTAACTGAGCCCAAAGACATGAAGAACTGTAATTTACTTGATAAATAATCCAAAATAGCTGTTTTTCTTCACCTTTAAAAATATATATTTACAGTAACAATTCCTCATTCTTTGGGACACTTAGAAAAAGATCCATTTTGGAAAAGCAAAACAAATGGCGGATACAGGTGGAGCACTGTCCCCCAAATTACCAATCTCCAGGTTCTCAGGCCTGGCCTGTGCCAGTGCTAACAGGAGGTGAGCCCAGGTATCCATTGAACCCACACTCTCCAGCCTGGAAGTCAGATAGGACAGGCTTTATGTTCCCCATTCATCTTTCCAGACTCCAGGAACACTTAAAGGGTCCTTTGTACCTGACCACAGGAAATCAGCGGGCTGAGAGGGAAGGAGCTGAAAATATACATTTGGTATCAAAAATATCTCTTTTAAGAAAACTTACTAAGTTACAAGAAAACCAAGAAAATAATACAACAAAAAGGGAAGTAAAGCAAAGAGATAAAATCATATACAAAAACTACAAAGAAATTCTGGAGCTGAAGAATACAATGAAAAAAAATGAAAAATGCAACAGATCATCAACATCTTAATGAATAAAGCAGAAAAAAGAATGTGTGAGGTATAAGGAAATTTCAAATTATTTATTCAGAGAACAAAGAAAAAATATCTGTAGTATACCATCAAAAGTGCCAATTAGCAAATTATTAGAGTCCTAGAAGGAAAAGAGGGAAAAATTATTTAAATAAAGAAAGATTCTTTAAATAAATAATGGTCGAGAACTTTCAAATTCTGGGGAGAGATTTGTATATCAAAGTTCATGAAGCTCATGGTCAACAAAAAAACCTACTTAAGGAGATCCTCTACAAGACATATTATAATAAAACTGTCAAATAATCAAAGACAATGAGAGAAATTTAAAAGCAGTAAGAAAGAAGAGAAAGCTTAAAACTTACAAGGAAACACCCATAAGGCAGTCAGCAGATTTCTAAGCAGAAATTTTATAGAGCAGGAGAGAGTAGAATGGTATATTTGAAGTGCTGAAAGAAAATAAGCAGCCAATTAAGAGTACTGTGCTGTCAAAGCTGTCCTTCAGAAACAAAGGTAAAATAAAGACCTTTACAGACAAACAAAAGCTGAAGGAGTTCACCATAAGACCCACCTTACAAGAAAGGCTGAAAAGAGTTCTGCAAGCTGAAATGAAAGGATGATAATTAGTTACATGAAAACATGAACATTTATAACACACTGGTTAAAGTAAGGATAGAGTTAAATTCAGAATACTTTAATACCATAATATGGTGAAGTATTAACTACTTAAGTCTAATATAAAAGCTAAAGAACAAGAATCTTAAAAATAACTATAGATACAGTAATTTGTTAATAAATATACAATATAAAAAGAGGTAAATTGTAACATAAAAGACATAAAAGAAACATAGAAATAGAAAAGCAATCCTTAAATTTATATGCAATCACAAAAGACCTGGAATGGCCAAAGCAATCATGAAAAAACAACAAAGCTGGAGGTATCACACTTCCTAATTTCAAACTATACTATAAAGCTACAGTAATCAAAACAGTTTGGTATTGTCATAAAAAAAGACCCACAGACCACTGGAACAGAGTGAGGGGCTAGATCTAAATTCCCACGTATATGGTTAACTAATATTCGCCAAGGGAGCCAAGAATACTCAATGGGAAAAAGATAAGATCTTCAACAAATGGCACTGGGAAAAGAAAAAGCTAACCACATGCAAAAAAATCAAATTGGACACTTATCTTACACCACTCACAAAAACTAACTCAAAATGGATTAAAGACTTAAATTTATGATGATACCATAAAACATCCAGAAAAAACATAGAAAGGAAGCTCCTTGACATTGATCTTGGGAATCGTTTCTTGGATCTGAAATCAAAGGTAAAAACATTAAAAGCACAAATCAACAAATGGGACTACATCAAACTTAAAAGTTTCTGTACAGCCAAAAAGAACAATCAACAAAATGAAAAGTCAACCTACAGAATGAGAGAAAATACTTGTAAAGCATGTATAAGATAAGAAGTAAATATCCACAAAACATAAAGAATTCATACAACTCAATAACAACAAAATAAACAATTTAATTAAAAAATAGGTGGAGGGACTAAACAGATATTTTTCCAAAAAAGAAATGGTCAATAGGTACAAGAGAAGATAATCAACATCACTAATCATCAGGAAAATGAAAATGAAAAAACCACAATGAGATATTACATCACATCTATTAGAATAGCTATCATCAAGAAGACATATGATGACAAATGTTGATGAAGATGTACAGAAAAGGAAATGGTTGTGCACTCTTGGTGGGAATGTAAACTGGTTCAGTTACTATGGAAGACAATATGGAGGGTCCTCAAAAAATGAAAAATAGGTCAAAACATGGTGGAGAAGTAGGGATATCGGAATTTCCCTTTTCCCTCAAACACACCAGTACTGAGGTCAGAACACTTGGAATTCCAGGAATCTAGGCAACAGTCTGACAGAAACATCTTTAGGGGCTTATGGAAAAAAGCTTGGCAGTTCAGAGGTGCATGTTTGCAAACTGGGAGAGATAAAACAGGTGGCAGCATAGGAACAGAAGAAGGGGGTAACCCCTTTGGTGGAAAAACATAAGGGAGGGAAAGGGAGGCTGTGTAAATCTAGGATTGTATTTGGATAAGAGGAAAACCTCTCTGGATCACGGTCT
Organism: Helogale parvula; assembly: GCA_004023845.1. Classification (NCBI taxonomy): domain Eukaryota; kingdom Metazoa; phylum Chordata; class Mammalia; order Carnivora; family Herpestidae; genus Helogale; species Helogale parvula. Next base: position 2,931 of record PJEM01008206.1, read on the forward strand.
GGAAAAAGAAGACTATGAAGAGAACCAGTTTCTACTTTGAAAATAGCCTTAGGAGTGAAGATCGGAGATTTCAGGGGTGTGTGACTGTCTCCAGACCAGAGATACCACTGGTGTGTGAGCCTGTGCAGCTGCCCATGTGTGCGCCTGGTGGATGGGAGAGAAGAGCCAACCTAGGCTTGGTAATGTTTTTGGGGGCACACTGTGGGAAAGCTGTCCTTTCCACTGAAAACTATAAGAAGAGGGTTTATTGACTCTTGAAGAACAAAAGACCCTACAGGTGCCAGCAAGAGGCCCTTTGTTGGCTGGGTGGAGTAGCGCTATTCTGGGTCTGCTTCTAGCGGGATCCTTTGAAACATGGGCTTTGAATCCTAGTTCAGCTTGGAGGTACAGGAGACTGTGGAGAAGGCAAACTGGCCTGCCCACACCTGCGCTGCTCTGGGAGGGCTACTTGTTGGTTTGGTACACCACCCAATCCACACTTTGGTGGTTTGGTTTTGGGTTTGATGGTTTGCTTAGTGGTCTGAGGAGGAGAGATTGGGTGTTGACATTCCCCCAACCCCCATTACCAACATGGTGGGTCTACAAAGAGCAGGACAACTGCACCCAGTGGAGGCAGGAAGGCTTACACCATATCCTGCCCCTCTGTGCCTGGTAACTGGATATCTACCAGGGCTAGATTGACACTCACTGAACCAGTTGGCCCCTCCTCCAGACCAGCATAGCCACTATTTTCAAGGAACCAAGGGACAAATGCCCTATGGTTTTCCTTCTGGTTTCTGATTTGGTTTTTGGTCAATTTCTTGTTATATATATTTTCCTCTCGCTCTGTCCTGGTTGTTTGTTTAATCAGGCATTTTTACTATATTCTTTTTACATCTTTTCCATTTCTCCTTCTTTATTTTCCTCTCTCCCTCTCTCTCTCTGGATTAAGCCATATAAATTCTTCGATTCACTGCCTGATCTTTCTATCTGCCCCTTTCATTTCTCTCTTAGTTTGGGATAAGGTTTCTTTCCCCACCCCTCCTTCTCTTCCTTTCTGGGGTTGCTTCAATGAACAAATCAAAACATACCTGTTGGATGGTCCAATCTACCAATAAGAGTGGTGAGATAAAGCAGCTGAGACACAACAAAAGAGTGCATACTCTCCACAACACACTCCATTAACACACTCCAAAAACACTTCCTGAAGTGCCAGGCCCTGGACAGTGTATGACCCCCTTTTATATACAGTCATATTCACAGGTACAGTACTCATAAGAAGCTATTAAAACACATAAAGGATAGAAAACTAGCTAAAATGACAAAACAGAAGATTTCTCCTCAAAGGAATTCCAGGAATAAATGACAGCCAGAGAATGACTTAAAACAGATATAAACAATATATGTGATCAAGAATTTTGAATAATAGTCATAAGGCTGAGTACCTGGGGTTGAAAAAAGCATAAAGACCCCAGAGAACCTATTGCTACAGAGATCAAGGAACTAAGAAACAGTCAAGAATTAAGAAGTACTGCAAATGCGGTGCAAAATAAACTACATAACAGCAAGGATGGGAGAAGGCAAGGAGAGAATAGGTGAAACAGAAGAGAAAATTATAGAAAATGATGTAGCTGAGAAAAGGAGAGAAAGAAATTACTAGATCATGAGGGGAGAATTAGAGATGTAAGTGATTCAATGAAATGAAACAATATTCATATCATAGAAGTTCCACAAGAGGAAGAGAGAGGGAAGGGGGCAGGTTTACTTGAAGGGAAGGGGTTTATTTGAAGGGAAGGTTTATTTGAAGGGAAGGTTTATTTGAACAAATTATAGCTGAGAACTTCCCTAATCTGGGGAAGGAAACAAGCAACCAAGTCCAGGAGGCACAGAGAACTCCCTTCAGAGTCAACAAAACAGGTCAATACCTTGACCAGTCAGAGTGAAACTGGAAAAATACAAAGATAAAGAGATAATTCTGAAATCAGCTAGGGACAAAGAGGCCTTAATCTACAAGGAAAGACACATAAGGGTAGTAACAGACCTGTCCACTGAAACTTGGCAGGCCAGAAGGAAGTGGCAGGAAATATTCAATGTGTTGAATAGGAAAAATATGCAGCCAAGAATCTTTTCTCTAGCAAGGCTGTCATTTAGAATAGAAGGAAAGATAAAGGCTTTCCTAGACAAGCAAAAGCTAAAGGAGTTCATGACCACTAAACCAGCCCTGCAGGAGATCCTAAGGGGGACTCTGTGGAAAGCAGCAAAATATACAAAGGATCAGAGACATTACCCCACAAGCATGAAACCTATAGATAACATGACACCAAATCCATATCTTTCAATAATCACTCTGAATGTAAATGGACTAAATGCCACAATCAACAGACATGCGGTATCAGAATTGCTAAAAACAAAACAAAACAAAACAAGTTCCATCTATATGCTGCCTCTAAGAAACTCATTTTGGACCTGAAAACACCTGCAGATTGAAAGTGAAGGGATAGAGAACCATCTACCATGCTACTGGATGTCAAAAGAAAGCCGAGTAGCAATACTTATATGAGACAAACTAGGTTTTAAAACAAAGACTGTAACAAGAGATCAAGAAGGATATTATATCAAAATTAAGCAGTCTATCCATTGAGAAGTGCTAACAATTGTAAATGTTTATGCTCCCAATGTGGTAGAACCCAAATATATGAATTAATTAATCACAAACATAAATAAATGTATAGAGAACATACCACGAATATAGGGGACTTTAACACTCCACTTACAGCAATGGACAGATCATCTAGGCAGAAAATCAGTAAGGAAATAATGACTCTGAAGACATATTGGACCAGATGTACCTAACAGATATATTCAGATCTTTTTATCCAAAAGCAGCAGAATACACATTCTTCATGAGTGCACATGGAACATTCTCCAAAACAGATCAGATACTGGGTCACAAAACAGCCCTCAAACAATATAAAAGGATTGAGATCATATCATGTATATTTTCAGATCACAACGCTTTGAAACTTGAAACTGACTACAAGAAAAAATTTGGAAAGCCTCCAAGTATGTGAAGGTTAAACAACATTCAATTAAAGAATGAATGGGTCACCCAGGAAATTAAAGAATAACTGAAAAAATATATGGAAGCAAATAAAAATGAAAACACAACAGTCCAAACACTTTGGGATGTAGCAAAGGCAGTCCTAGGAGAAAAATACATCACAATCCAGGCATATCTCAAGAAACAAGAAAAATCCCAAATACAGAATCTAATCTCACACCTAAAGGAACTAAAAACAGAGAAGCAAAGAAACCCCAAAACCAGCAGAAGAAGAGAAATAATAAAGATTAGAGCAGACATAAATAATATAGAATTAAAAAAACAACAACAAATCAATGAATATAAAAGCTGGTTTTTTGAAAGAATAAACAAAATTGATAAACCCCTAGCCAGACTTCTCAACTGGAAAGAGAGAGAACCTAAATAGATAATATCATGAATGAAAGAGGAGAGATCATGACCAAAACCATAGAAATATAAACAATTATTAGAGAATACTATGAAAAATTATATGCCAAGAAACTGGACAATCTGGAAGAAATGGACAAATTCCTAGATACTCAAACACTAGCAAAATTCAAACAGGAAGAAATAGAAAACTTGAACAGACCCATAACCAGCAAAGAAATTGAATTGGTTATCAAAAATCTCCCAACAAATAAGAGTCCTGAGCTAAATGGCTTCATGGGGGAATTCTACCAGACATTTAAGGCAGGGTTAGTACCTACTCTTCTCAAGCTGTTCCAGAAAATAGAAACAGAGAGAAAGCTTCTGGACTCATTCTATGAAGCAAGGTGTATCTTGATTCCCAAACCAAAGATCCCACTAAAAAAAGGAAATTACAGGCCAGTATCCCTAATGAACATGGATGTGAAAATTGTCAATAAGATACTAGCAAACTAAATTCAACAATATATTAAAAGAATTATTCACTATGATCAAGTGGGATTCATTTCTGGACTGCAGAGCTGGTTTAATACTCACAAATCAATGTGATACACCACAATAACAGAATAAAGGATAAGAACCATATGATCCTGTCAATAGATTCAGAAAAAGCATTTGACAAAATACAGCATCCTTTCTTAATAGAAACTCTTAAGAAAGTTGGGAGAGAAGAAACATACCTTAACGTCATAAAAGCCAAATATGAAAGGCCCATAGCTAATGTCATTCTCAATGGGGTAAAAACTGAGATCAGAAACAGTACAGGGTTGTCCACTCTCACCACTGTTGTTTAACATAGTGTTGGAAGTCATAGCTTCAGCAATCAGACAACAAAACGAAATAGAAGGGATCCAAATTGGCAAATAAGTCAAACTTTAACTTTTCGCAGATGATATGATACTCAACATGGAAAACCTAAAAGACTCTACCCCAAAACTGCTAGAACTGATACATGAATTCAGCAAAATTGCAGTGTATAAAATCAATTTACAGAAATCAGTTGCATTTCTAAACACCAATAATGAAGCAACAGAAAGAGATATCAAGGAATTGATCCCATTTACAATGGCAACAAGAACCATAAAACACTTAGGAATAAGCCTAACCAAAGAGGTAAAAGATCTGTACAGTGAAAACTACAGAAAGCTTATGAAAGAAATTGAAGAAGACACAAAGATATAGAAAAGCATTCGATGCTCATGGATTAGAAGAACACATATTGTTAAAATGTCGATACTACCCAAAACAATCTATACATTCAATGCACTCCCAATCAAAATAGCACTGGAATTCTTCTCAGAACTAGAACAAACAATCCTAAAATTTGTGTGGAATCACAAAAGACCCCGAACAGCCAAAGTAATTTTGAAAAAGAAAACCAAAGTGGGAGGCATCACAATTCTGAACTTTAGCCTGTATTACAAAGCTGTAATCATCAAAACAGTATGGTACTGGTACAAAAACAGACACACAGACCTATGGATTTGAATAGAGAACCCACAATAGGACCCACAAATGTATGGCTAACTAATCTTCAACAAAGCAGGAAAGAGTATCCAGTGGAAAAAAGACGACTCTCTTTAGCAAATGGTGCTGGGAAAACTGGACAGCAACATGCAAAAGAATGAACCTGGATCATTTTCTTACACCATACACAAAAATAAACTCAAAATGGATAAAAGACCTAAATGTGAGACAGGAAACCATCAAAATCCTAGAAAACAGTTAACAACCTCTTTGACCTTGGCTGCAGCAACTTCTTACTTGACACGTCTCTGAAGGCAAGGGAAACAAAGGCAAAAATGAACTGTTGGGCCCTCATCAAGATAAAAATCTTCTGCACAGCAAAGGGAACAATCAATAAAACTAGAAGACAACCCAAAGTTGGTTGCTTGACCCACTGGGACACCCAGGCGCCCCGAGTAACATATATTTAAATAGCCGAATAATATGAAATCTTATAATTAGACTATTTAGCCATTTTCCTATTATAGGACATTTAGGTTTTTCCAGTTTTTCACATAAAGACAAACACTTTGGCTCTGCTGCATTTTGGACGATTTCCCCAAAGTGGAATTACTGGACTGAAGATACAAACATTTCTAGGATTCTTTATATCCAGTACTATACAACTTCAAAGACCAATGTACCTTCCTAGAAATGAGTTAGGAGACTGTCTAGATCCAGTTAACTATTTCCTTACCATTAGAAATATCTTATTGTGATCATAACTTTAAAAGTGCAACATTCAATTTGTTCTGGGTTTTTATGCTTCGTGAGGATGAATAGATTCGGGGTGTTTCACATTTGTGAGCTTTTCTTCATGTGTAATTAAGTGCTTTCAAGATATTGGAATCAATGGCTTTCTTACTGTTTTTTAAATTTAATAGTGTATATATTGACTATGTCAAACTCTTGTCACCTTGCCTGTTATATTTTCAGCAAATAGTTTTTGCCTTTTAACATATTAATAGTAGCTTTTAATTTATAGAAGTTGTCTTTTTAAAAGTACCCAATTCTAATACTTTCTGTTGCTTTTAAATTAGAAAAAACACTTCCTGGATGATTTCTAAATCAAGGTGTCTAAGTGAATATGGTAGGTTGAATAACAGCCTCCCAAATGTGTCCACATCCAAAAACCTGTAACTCTGGACCATCTGCTACCTTAAATGGCAAAAGTTACTTTCCAGATTTCATTAAGTATCTTGAGATGGAGAGATCATTCTAGTTTATCACTGTGAGCTTGATGTAACTACAATGATCCTTACAAAAGAGATACAGGAGTCAGAGACAGAGGAGAGGGCAATGTGACAACAGAAGCAGAGATCGAGATGATGTGGCCACAAGCCAAGAAATGTCAGCAGCCTCTAGAAGCTGGGAGAGACAAGACAGGGGTTCTTCCCCTGGAGCTACGAGAAGGAATCAGCTTTGCTGACGTCTTGATTTCAGCCTTGTAAGACTCATTTTGGACTTCTGATCTCTCGAACTATAAAAGAATAAATCTGTGTTGTATTAAAAAACAAAACAAAAACTAGAAGGCAACCAATGGAATGGGAGAAGATATTTGCAAATGACATATCAGATAAAGGGTTAGTATCCAAAATCTATAAAGAACTTCCAAACTCAACACCTGGAAAAAATAATACAGTGAAGAAATGGGCAGAAGACATGAATAGACAGTTTTCCAAGGAAGACATCCAAGTGGCTAACAGACACATGAAAAGGGGCTCAACATCGCTCATCATCAGGGAAATACAAATCAAACCCACAGTGAGATACCACCTCACATCAGTCAGAGTGGCTGAAATAAACAACTCAGGAAACAACAGACGTTGGTGAGGATGTGGAGAAAGGGGAACTCTCTTGCATTGTTGGTGGGAATGTAAACTGGTGCAGCCACTCTAAAAAAGTGTGGAGGTTCCTCAAAAAACATAAAGATAGAATTACCTTACAACCCAGCAATAGCACTGCTAGGAATTTATCCAAAGGACATAGGAGTGCTGATGCACAGAAGCACATGTACCCCAATTTTCATAGCAGTGCTATCAACAATAGCCAAATTATGGAAAGAGCCCAAATGTCCATCAACTGATGAATGGATAAAGAAGATGTGGTTTATATATACAATGGAATACTACTTGGTGATGAAAAACAATGGAATTTTTCGATTTACAACAATGTGGATGGAACTGGAGTGTATTATGCTAAGTGAAATAAGCCAGTCAGAGGAAGACAGATATCATATGTTTTCACTCATATGTGGAAGCTGAGAAATTTAACAGAAGACCATGGGGGAAGGGAAATAAAACAAATATTTACAAACAGAGAGGAAGACAAACCATAAGAGACTTTTAAAAACAGAGAACAAACTGAGGGTGGATGGGGGTGGGGATGGGGAAAAGGGGTGATGGGCATTGAAGAGGGTACTCATTGGGATGAGCACTGGGTATTTTACATCAGTAATGAATTACCAAAATCTACTCCCAAAACCAAGAGCACACTGTATACACTGTATAATAGTTGACTTGACATTAAATTATATATAAAACAGAAAAAAATAAAAAATAGGTCAATTAAATGAGTCAGCAATTCCACATCTTAGAACATACCCACAGGAAATGAAAACACAATATCAAAGAGATATATGCAACCTCCCACTGTTTACTGAAGCTATTATTCCCAATAGCCAAAGATATGAAGAAAACTTAAGTGCCTATCAAAAGACGAATGGATGAAGAAGTGGTATATATATATACAATAAAATGTTATTCAGCCATAGGAAAGAAGGAAATCTTCATCTGTGAAAACACAGATGAGCCTTGAAGAAGACATTATGCTAATTGAGATAAATCAGACACAGAAAGACAAAGGCAGTATGATATCACTTCTATGTGGAATCTAAGAAAAAGCCAAACTCATAAAACCAGTAAAATTGTGGTTACCAGGAACTGGGGGGATAACAGAGACACTCTTTAGGGGTTTCAAACTTGCAAGTAGCAAGTAAATAAGTCCTGGAGATCTAATGCACAGTATAATGATTATAATAAACATCAAACTTGCTAAGAGAGTTGATCTTAATTATTAATTAAATATTAATTACTCCTAGAACAAAACAGAAATGATAATCATGTGCAATGATACGGTGCTAGCTAATACTACAATGGCAATCACATTGCAATATATAAATGTATCAAATCAACACATTGTATACCCAAGTTATAAAATTGTTATATATCAAATATATTTCAATAAAATAACAAAAATAAATGGGTTGAGTAAAGTGTGGAGTTTTTATAGGCAATTGAAGTTTAGTTGTTATCAGTATAAAAGAGTGTTATATCTTTAAAATGTTTTATGTAATCCTCAGGGTAACCACAAAGCAAAAATCTATAGTAGAGTCACAAAAGATAGTGAAGAGAATCAAAGTATATCAACCCAGAAAATCATCAATTCACAAAGGAAAGCAGCAAAAGAGGAAAAAAAAAGCAACAAGGGAATTACTAAGCAACCAGAAAACAATAAGATGGCATTAGTATGCTATCTATCAATAATTACTTTAAATATAAATGGAATGAATTCTACCATCAAAATATATAAAATAGCTGGATGGATAAAAAACTAGACCCAACTACATACTATCTACCAGAAACTCACTTCAGCTTTAAACACTTTTAAACCCACACAGGTTTAAAGTAAGGAGATGGAAAAAGATATAAGAAAATAAAAACCTATGAGGACAGAGGAAGCTATACTCACATCAGACTAATAGACTAAGCCAAAAACAGTAACAAGAAATGAAGATCGATCATTATATAATGATAAGGAGGTCAATTAATCAAGAGGATATAATAATTGTAAATTTATATACACTGAACACCGAGCACCAAAATATATTACACAAATACTAACAGATCTGAAAAAAGAAATAGATAACAAGGTAATACTAGTAGGTGACTTAAATACCCTACTTGTAGCAATGGATAGATCATCCAGACAGGAAATCAATAGAGATATTAGACTTGAACTATACTTTAAACTAAATAAAACTAACATATATAATATAGAACATTCCATACCACAGCAGCAGAATATACATTCTTATCACGTACACATGGTACATTTTCAAGGATAGATCACATGATAGGTCACAAAACAAGTCTTAATATATTTAAGAAGACTGAAATCATATCAATTTTTTTTTTTGTTTTGCTCTGGCCAAACTTTTTACTTAGTTTTCTATGGTTGCTTAACACACAGTTAAATGGTCTTATTGGGGCAAGGGAAAGGGAAGGTTCTTGTAGATCCCAAGGAAATACCAGAAAGGAAAAATTGGCCAGCATTATCCATTTGCTTTTTTGGATTTACTGGACAAGTACCACTTTCCTTATGTAAGTATCTGATTTTGGGTTTTTCATACTGAAAACACTGAGATTTTAGTTTGAAGACACTCTGAAATCCTAAGAGTAGCGTGCTCCCATCACCCTTTAATAGCTAGCTTCTTTATATAGGTGGAAGGATTCACCTTTCCATTTTAGATGGCTAGATACTTATGAAAGTCCTTAGAATTGCTTGCCTCATTTATTGGGAAAAATCAGATATAGCATGTGGTCCTTGGGAGACTTTTACATGGAAAATTACAACACTATTACACAAGTCTAGTCTCAACACATTTAACATTTGCTTGTTGAAAGTAATGCCATAAAGTCAAAGAGGATTAAACAGGTTTTACTTTTTTGCCCTCACAAGAACATAAAAATTATGGTAGGGGAACTTAAAAGGAAATTTTAAAAAGGTAACACATATTTCTCCTTTTAGTAGTCCTTGGGTAGTTATGGCAGAAAAGGTTCCATTTTTTGTTTTGTTGAATGGGGATTTTGGTCCAAAGTTTTGTTTGTTTTTACTATCTGCTTATTCTTCCCCTTCTACCAGACTGGCTTCCTCCATAGCTACCACTGCTAGGTGCTCTGCAGCTCAATGTGCTGTAGAAATCACATGGAAGGGGATACTTACTTTTCATATAAGGGAGAAGCTCTCTTTCTTGTCTGTCAACTGGATCACGGCCATTTGAGGAGAAATCACTTCAGCTGCCTGAGACGCTGTCTTGACTTCTACCATATCCATTTTGTGAGCTGCTATAATCATAGTGACTGCTTCTACCATAAAATGGCAGGGGCCCTAATCTAGGTGGAGAACTATGTGAGTTACCATAACTCTCATATGAATCTCTGTAGGAAGCTCCACTTAGGTGATCTGAATAGTCAGGATCAGGACCATAGCCATTTCTATCACTACAGTCTCTTGATGGGTAGTCACCATATGAACTGGAATGACCATAATCATAGTACTCCTCCACCTCTAAGATCTTTTGGAAGGCCTCTGCTTCTTGGAGGTAGAGGTGGTCCATATCTACCACTTTCAAATGATGGATTAGTTGCTTCTTTTACCTTGATTGCTTTCCCATGTAAGGACTTGCCATTCATTTGGCTGTATCCTTAACATCTGCTGGTCTTTCAAACGTGACAAAAGCAAATCCTCTTGATTTGTTGGTTTCACCATGTTTTATCACTACAGTTTTGACTATCTGTCCATATTTGCCAAACAGTGCTTCAAGGGCTTTCTCATTTGTTTCTGTATTAAGGTCACCAGTGAGGAGTTTCCCTGGGCGATCTGCTTCAACTATTTTTTTCCTTGGTGAGAGTTGGAGGGGTGATGATGGTTTCAAGCTCTTACAAGCTGGTAGGCAGGGACTTTGCAGCAGCTCAGTACTAGGGAGGGCTGCTGGGCTGCTGGTTCCAAGAACATTAGAGGGAAGCTGCTAGCACTATTGCATAACAAGGGTGAACCTCATATCAAATTTTATTTCAATAAATTATTTGGCTACCTATTTGACTTTATGACATTGCTATCAATAAGCAAATGTTAAATGTGTTAAGACTTGACTTATATATCAGTGTTGTAATTTTCCAAGTAAAAGATGAAAACTCTCCTATAAAAGCATACAAAAGTTCTTCTTTTATAACACAGGAGAAAACAACGTGCAGGCTCTAAATGCAATACTGAACTTCATAGTTTCAGTATAGCTTATCTGATCAACAGGATATATGTGGGTATGCAAAATTCCATTAACTTTGCTAACTCTTAATATTTATATCAATATTTTAAATGAGAAATAATATTAATTTTACTGCTTTGGAAATAAATATGGAAAGAAGTTAAACATATACTCTTGACAGACAGTAATTAAGCATATTTTTCATGGCAATATTCTTTTAGAAGTTAAACTTATTGGAGTCTACATATAAAGATAATTTATTTAATGTAATACTATCATTTTCTGTAATGTACAGATGTATATTATAGATAGAATGACCAATATACTCCTCAAAATTATTTTTATGCAGAAAAAAATTTGTTCAAACTTAGAACATAACAGTGGAAATCAAAGTGGTCTGTGATAATATGCCAAAATATGGCCATGTAAAGATATCAGGCTTCTCCTATTTTATCAAGGTATCCAACAATTCTAGGTAACTTTACTTTATGAAAGTTAGTCAGTGAATAAATATTGAATATAAGCTCCATGGCATTTTTCATATGGGTGACGTTATGGCTTTATAAATAATTATATAAGTTACATTCTTTCAGAGTATTCAGAGCATAATTAAGGAGATTAATTGGTCTTCCATATGTTGCTCAGGAAGATATTTTTCTTTCTTTCTTTTTAGAATGTAATATATAGGGGCACCTGGGTATCTCACTCTGTTAAGTTACTGACTTTGGCTCAGGTCATGATCTCATGGTTCACTGAGTTCAAGCCCCACATCGGGCTCTGTGCTGACAGCTTGGAGCCTGAAGGCTGCTTGGGATTCTGTGTCTCCCTCTCTCTCTGCCCCTCTTTCACTCATGTTCTCTCTCTCTCTCTCTCACTCAATGTCGAGGCCCGCCTCGGCCGCGACACGGGTTCTTCTCCTGAGGGAAGGAAAGAAAAAAGGGAGAAAGGGGACGTACAGAGAAATAAAACACAACACTCACGGTTTCTGGTTATGCGGAGAGAAAGAGAGCGTTTATTAAGAGAACTGTTTCTTATATACCATTCTCAGGGCAGAAAGAACAAAGCATTTGACTTTACGTCAGAATACCAGGTAAAAGAAACGCCTCGCCTCGATCTGCCTTCAGCAATGCTGGGAGGCGGAGAATTAACACTGAATAATGACTGTCTCCACATCTCCAGCTTCCAGATGCAAATCTTGTTTACTGGCTCACTCTGCTGAGTGAATAGTCCTAGCCTTGAGGCAGACAGAAACATGGCGGTCCCCGACAACTCAAAAATGAATAAACACTAAAAAATAAATAAAATGTAATATGTGACACATACTATTATAACCATTCTCCAAGATGGCCCCCAGTACTTCACATTTTGGATATGTATGCCACTTTATAGTTTCCTCCCATATTGAATAGGTGTCTGATGGTGTATGACTTCCAAAGTGAGGTAATAAAAGGCAGTGCAGTTTCCACCTTGCCTTCTCTTGGATCACTTGTTCTGTGAGAACCAATTTGACAGATGGTAAAAATAACTAAAGCAGCCCATGGATAGGCAAAGTAGTGAAGAGCCGAGTCCTGCTTCCAAAAGCCAGCATTAGACATGTGAGTGAAGTATCATAGAAACAGATTCTATAGCCCTAAAATTCTTTTAAAAAATTTCTTTTTTTACTGTTTTCATTTATTTTAGAGAGGGAGCACGAGCAGGGGAGGATCAGAGAGAGAGGGAGACACAGAATCTGAAGACAGGCTCCAGGCTCTGAGCTAGCTGTCAGCACAGAGCCTGATGTGGGGCTCGAACCCATGAACCATGAGATGATGACTTGAGCCGAAGTCGGACACTACCTGACTGAGCCACCCAGGCGCCCCAAGCTCTAAAATTCTTAAGATGTTGGCAGACCTGGCTGACATGTAACTGAACATCATGAGAGACCCTAAGCCAGATCCACCCTGCTAAGCTGCTCTTGGATTTCTGCCCAGCTAAGGTTTGAGGTAATGTGCACCATATATAAATAATATACCACAAAAATAATATATGTAACATATATGTTATTATAAAACATTATAATAAAATAAACACCTGTAACACCACCCTTCCCAAATTTGTAAAATAGGACATTATTGATAGATACGTTCATCTCCACTTTTTTACCCTCAGGTTAGTACAGCACTTTTAAAATATTAGCTGCAGATGAGATTTAAGATGGCAGCTTGCTGGGGCATCTGGGTGGCTCAGTTACTTAAGCATACGACTCTTGGTTTCGGCTAAGATCATGATCTCACAATTTATGTCTGTGCTGACAACTCAGAACCTGGAGCCTACTTGGATTCTGCATCTCCCTCTCTCTCTCTCTCTCTCTCTTTCTCTATCGAAAATAAACATTTAAGAAAAAAATAAATAGCTTAAAATAATCAATACACCTAAGAGGCATATTTTGGGGTGGTATATTTTGCTTTCTCTGAGTCCAATGTAAGGGTGTTTCCAAAAGGATGTTACCTCTTATTCTTCTTGGAATGCAGCCAGTGTTCCCGCTTCTCATCCCCCAGCCTTGCAGGACCCAGTGGTTACCATTTGCTTGCCCAGATCCATGGAAGTTATAATAGAAGGTTTAACAATTGCCTTCTTATTCTCACTATCACAAAAGTCACCCTTTTGCAACTTAGCATAGGACCAAAAATAGTCTTTTGATATCTGAGGAGATACATCTGTATCATTTATTTTTGACTTATGGGTGAGGTAAAAAATGAAGCTGTAAGCTCTCTTATTGCTGAGGTGTCTAATTGAGAAAAGCCTCTTGTAATCTGAAATATTTTCCTATCTCCAGAGAGTATTAATGAATTACATTATACAGACTTCAAAATTAATGGAGCTTTATTTAAACGAGTTTTAGAAATTTATAAATGCTTCTCTATATCTAGCATTTCTAAAGGTACACAGAAAATAAAGAAGGTGATGTTTTTACTCATATGTGGATCAGGAGAAACTTAACAGAAGACCATTGTGGAGGGGAAGGCGGAAAACAGTTACAGAGAGGGAGGGAGGCAAACCATAAGAGACTCTTAAATACTGAGAACAAACTGAGGGGTGCGAAGGGGTGGAGGAGAGGGGAAAATGGATGATGGGCATTGAGGAGGGCACTTGTTGGGCTGAGCACTGGGTGTTATATGGAAACCAACTTGACAATAAACTATATTAAAAAATAAATAAATTAAAAAAACAAGCTGAAACTTTAAATAGGCTAGCCTTGTAACAGAAAAAATTTCACATAGAAACTATAAGGATGTTTACGTAAGAAGCCAAGCTCACATATTCAGAGTGGATCTTTGTACAAATTAGAATGGTTTCAGAACACTTTTATGACTTTTTGTATTTTTATAAGTGTTAAATAAAATACAATCAGTGTATTTGAGTCTGTTTTTTCATGAAGAAACTAATAATTCTGAAATTCATAAACCTTTTATATTGCCTTATTGATCAGACAGCAAATTCATTTATATACACTGATTAGGATTGTGAAAAATTTTAAACTACTATATATTTGTAATTCTGACAAAGTTCTTATACAATGGTAATTATGTTCAAAGTAGTATGGACATCTGTACATAATTTTACAAGATTCTTATATGGACTCATGAATTTGTTCATTGTTGATTGTTTTGTGTGAGATATATTTTCTTTGTGAAAAAAAGTTGGTTAAAGAATAAAGTTATTATGAGTAACTGAGACAGTATTAAATTAATAATAGCAAAAAAGTACATGTGTGTATGCAAGGTAACGGGATGTGCTTCATAAAAAGAAGAAGGAAAGAAAGAAGTTTGTAAAATAAGGTGTCTGTGTCAAAATGTGAATGATAATAACAAAAGATAAAACCTGGATATATACAGAAAGTTATGGAATTTTTACACTAAGAAAATTTAGTCTTGGTTTATATACATGCAAATAATGGATTGAAATGAAAAGAAGAGTTGAAATGTATTATTAACATTTTGACAAATTTTGCTCAATCAATGCTGATGAGTTTATTCACAGGATAATTTATAAAGAAGGAGCTGTGAATCTTTTAGTTGGTTTTTCTCTTTGTTAAAATGACAACTGATCTTAAAGTTTTAAGTTTTAACAAGGAAGAGAAAAAAGCTTACTCTTTGTATAATCTGCTCAGAGAGCAGAAATTCAGTATCTCACTCAATTTTCAGTGCCTTGTGTTGACTTTATCGAGTTCTAGAACAGTAGTCAACAATTTTTTTTTTCTGTGAAGGTCCATATGTTAAATATTTTAGGCTTTGAGGATTATAAGGACTCTAAGATCCATCACAACTACTCTGTAACTGTAGTGGAAAAATAGCCATAGACCGTATGTAGAAGGGAGGAGAATCGGCCATCCCAAAATGTATCTCTCTGGCATGTGGATTATTTTAGGCTGATTATTTTTAAGAAATACGAGACTCAAGAGGTTTTTCTTTTTTGTCTTTCCACTAACTGACAAAATGAATTTATAGAGGATTTGCTTCAGGAGAGAGCTATCACCATAGATAATGACTATATAATATGAATTAGGTGTGGTACATAGGGAGAAACACAGCAAGTATGTTTGATAATATCCTTCTCTGTGTCCCAGTTTCTGTACTGTCCGGCAACCATTTGTTTACCAAACATTTACTCTTTTTTTTTCCTTTGAATTATCTTCCTTTTCTTTGAATCCCTAGACACCTACCCTCTTCTCCTTAGCTCTAGATGGTGCACATGTCTCAAATCCCTGATTGCACCTGAGCTTCATATTCTTCTAGAGCTCCCGTACAGATTTTCTTCTGCCAATCTCTTATATGTCAATTTAATTCTTATACCAGCCAAAAGAATCTTTGAAAGGTAAAGAAAAAATTTTCCTTGCCAAGAGTATAAATAATTGAGTGAGGTTGTGTTTAATATTTAGGGGAACTGAATTTTCATATCTCACAAAATGTTATCTCTATTTTAAATTTTTTCAAACAGTTGAAAATATAAAAACTATTCTTAGGTTATGAACTGTACCTATGAACTCATGATTAGGCTTATGGGCCATGGTTTGGCTAACCTCTGTTACAGATTATTAAAAACTAAAACAACAAAGAGTCCTCATTTTTAAAGAGCTAAAATTTTTACAAACATTGTAACCTTTTTCTAGTTTATTTTAAAACAATAATTTAACACTTGGATTAAATAGATAAGCAAATATTGTTTGTCAGGTGCCTATCATTCTATCTTAATCAAGTACCTAAATCTTCTTTGATAATTGTTCTGATTTTGTCTTCCCAAGGTCAGACCTCCAATTAAAAAAAATTAATATATATTAACACCTGAAAGTGTCTTTGAGACTTCCTAGCAGGCCCTAGAAAATCACAAATATTTCTTCTTTCTCCTTATTAACAACAACAAAACACTATAAAAATTTGGGTATATTTGGTCTGATCCATATTTATCAATTAGCTCAATACTATTTTAAGAGATGAATAAAAAGAATAATTAAAACATAAAGAGGGGCACCTGAGTGGTTCAGTTGATTAAGTATCAGACTTCGGCTCAGGTCATGATCTCACGGTCTGTGGGTTCGAGCCCTGCATCAGGCTCTGTGCTGAGAGCTCAGAGCCTGGAACCTGCTTCAGATGCTCCCTCTCTTTGTGTCCCTTCCCCTCTTGCTCTCTGTCTCTCAAAAATAAAATAATAAAGACATTAAAAAAATAAGAAAATAAAAATAAAGAATCTCATCCTTACCTAAGTTAATTTTGCACACAAAATGATTTTAATATAAAAATTTAAGAGATTTTACACTTCTCCATAAAGCCCTGGGTATTTGTCAATGCACTTATTTTTTATAATATTTAGTTATTATCTTCAAGTTACAATGGATTAGAATCTCATGAAATAGTATTGCACTGTACATCTTAATAGCTTACTTCTGTTTTGATACTCTTGATTACTGTAGTAAATTAACAATGGCCATGTATTCCTATCTATAGGTGAACTTTGCTTTCCTCTGATTTTTACTTGAAGACTCAAAAGTTAGAACTTATGTATTCAACAAAGAAGGTCAGTCTCTGTCACTCAAGAAAAGGACTCTACCAAATATCTTAACTATTGATATATGAAATAACAGACTCTTGACTAAAGATTGTCAAGCTTATATCAATTAGAAATCTTTCCAACTGTACTAGAGGGCTAAATTAGGCTTTCTAAGACTATTTCATAAGAAGATGACTTCATGAAATCATATTGCTGATCCAATGTCCAAGGGAATAAGAATTAATTTCAAAGGACTGAATAAACTGATTAGAAAATTTTAATAGTAGTTATTTATTTGTACTGTCATTGATATTATTTTAATGCTCTATTTACTGATTAAAATACAAGGAATCACTTTTTCCTCCATCTAGATCACTTACTCTCAATTTAGAAGAAATGGAAATGAAATATTCTAAAATGGAATCTAATACGCAGTGAAGTCTCACAATTCAGAAACAAGTATTTTCATAGTTTTCTT
This sequence comes from Helogale parvula, assembly GCA_004023845.1. Classification (NCBI taxonomy): domain Eukaryota; kingdom Metazoa; phylum Chordata; class Mammalia; order Carnivora; family Herpestidae; genus Helogale; species Helogale parvula. Next base: position 20,472 of record PJEM01008206.1, read on the forward strand.
ATTTTTGTGACAATAGTTATTTTCATTATTTCAATAAGAATCTGTCTCCATTTTACCTCAAAATGGAAAAGTTGATTGTGCCACCAAATGCACATTGTGGTGTTCTATGTAGGAATGAATTGCTTTTAATCAGGTTCAGCAAGCTCACCATTAAAGAACAAAGACACTTCTATCTACAAAGCCTTCACAGGAAACTGGTCTGGTACCTGGCTTACAGGGCTTCAGCCTCACAAATGATAAAGTCACTTCTTCACAGGCCAGGAAACCTAGCTTATTTTGGGGACATGGAGGAAAGAGTAATTTACTAATTCTATGGATACAATAGCAAAATCTAGGGAAGAAATTTTCTTTTTTTTAAAAGAAATTTTTTAAAAGTTTGTTTAATTTTTTAGAGAAAGAGACAGAGAAAGTTGGGGAAGGACAGAGAGAGAGGGAAAGAGAAACCCCAAACAGGTTCCAATGCGTCAGCACAGAGCTGATGCGGGGCTGCAACTCATGAACTGTGAGATCATGACCTGAGCTTAAACCAGTTGGGTGGATGCTTAACCAACTGAGTCCTGGTGCCTCTAGGGGAGAGGTTTCCCTGGCCTTGACTTCCTAGTCTAGACTACAGAGTCCTTTAAGTGGTTCAATCCTGGATTCTTTAATAAGATTTACAAATAAAAGGTAATAGTTTTGGTTCAGAATCTGTTAAATATTACATGATCAAAAAAGCTTCTGGGGTTATTTAATACCTCTTATTGCATCTATAAAAATAGACAGCCTAAACTATAAGCAGACCAACCTTTTTTTCCCCCTAATCAATATTTGGAGATTATGGGAATGCTATGGACTGAATGCTTGTGTCCTCCTAAAACTGCTATGTTGAAACTGTAATCCCCAATGTGATACTAGTTGGAGATGGGACCTTTGGAAGGTAATTAGGTAATGAAAGTGGAGCATTCATGAATGGAATTAGTGCCTTTATAAGAAGAAACATGAGTGAAATAATCTCTCTTTCTGCCACATGAAGACACAGCAAGAAGATGGCCATCTGCAAACTAGGAAAGGGTCCTCATGAGAACACAATCATGCTGACACCTTGATATTGGTCTCCCTAACCATGAGAACTGTGAGAAATAAATGTTGTTTAAGCTATCCAGCCTTTTATTTGTTATACTGACAAGTAAGTGTGTGTGTGTGTGTGTATATATATATATATATATAACTTCCTGAACTAAGACAGGCAGATTGTTAAATTATTAAAACTGGAAAAAAGGCAGAAAAGGTGGGTAGCATGTATTGTCAATGTTACTCTGACATTGTTTAATAAACACCCTAGTGAGTTATCAGAAAGTTATATAATTTTCTAGGGAAATGTACCTGTGTTTGAGTTTGCTATTTACTATTTGATCAGAATCCAGACACTATGAAGTTACTTGCAAACATGTAAGTTTCTCTCTGATAGAAAAGATACTTGTGATGGTTATGGTTTGATAATCCCATAGGACAATAATGAGTTTTGTATCTAACCTAGCAGCCCTACTTTATTTTAGATGTTTTTCTTATGAGACTATCTAAACACCTTTTCATGAAATGCTCTTGGAGCCAGTTTTTACCATCTTAGTGATTTTCCTCATTAATTAATGAGTTGAATAAAATGTTTATTTTAGGGGTGCCCAGGTGGCTCTGTCAGTTAAGTGTCCAACTTCAGATCAGGTCATGATCTTGAGGTTTGTGGGATCAAGCCCCGTGTTGTGTTCTGTGCTGACAGCTCAGAGCCTAGAGCCTGCTTTGGAGTCTTTGACTCCCTCTCTCTCTGTCCCTGTCCCGCTCACACTCTGTCTCTCTCTTTCTCAAAAAATGAAAGTTTTTTCTCAAAAAATTTTTTTAATTAAAATGTTTATTTTCTATTTGTATAAATCATCTATAACTGTTTAAAAGTAATACTTGACCCATATAAGTTAATCATGTAAGCTTGCATTTTGATATAAATATAAGAATTCATATGGATAGTCTCATAAGGCTTCAGTATCATAGAGAAGAAAATAAGGCCAAAATTTAGTCTCTTTTTACTGTGAGATATATTTAAATTTTCTGGTGCATACTTTAAATTAATTAGATGTGTATCCTGTAACAGCAAAGAGGAGGACAGGTGTTCTGAAAATAGATTAAATGGTCTTAATAATATGAACCAGGAATTGCCTCTAGAAATAACCAATCCTATTTTCCAATTTCTTTCAGAAATGACAGAATAATAGTAAATCTGCCAAAACCAAATTTGTTTTTGGTAGATATTTTCCAAAAGTCATATCATGAGTTCTAATGAAGCCAATGGAGCAATTTGTTTAGTTATTTCAATGTACATTTAGTAGGTGACTCAAACCTCACAGGCCACTGGGAAATGGTGCTGCACAATACCTGAAGTTTTCCCCCCATGGGAGTAGTACTGAAATTTTCCTCTGGGCCAAGGTGGATCACTAAATACACTTGGACTTATAAATTTCCTGTGTGAAGCATGTACGCCATATTCTGGGGTCTTCATCAACTATTTGCCAAGGCATATGAACTGATGCAAAGCTGTTTGTGGGAAAACAACCTGACCCTTGTCTGCAGGCAAACTTATTTAGAGGTGAGAAAGTATTTTGTCATTTCATGTGGGTGAGAATAAGGTCCTCTACTATCTTAATTTGAACACTCACACCTCCCCCACCCCAATCTGCCATCCTTAAACTACTCAACAATTATTAACATATAACATGTCTTACTTTTTGATTTGTTAATATTCTGTTTTCCTTAATAAAGTATAAACTTCATGAGGTCAGAGATTTTTGTCTGCACTTTGCTTTCCTGCTATAAGCTCTCAGTTAATAACTGTGCCTGGTACACAGCGACTGCTGAATACATATATGTTAAATAAACTGAATGAAGTAGGTGAATGGGTGGGATTTTTTTAAGTCCATTTAACACTATGATAATATAAAAATATTTTAAACACGTCCAAGCATCTATAATTTGATGTTCCCTTTTATTACATAATGAGATTCATATATTCTGAATTTATATTTTTATGTTAGATTCATCTTACATTTTATTTTTTTATTTTACTTTAGCAAAACTTGATGTTTAATAAATGACAGAAACTGTTACCCCATCATTATTATATTACCGTCTTACAAATTCAATAATTCATAAAGCTTTTTCTTTCTATTTTGTTACTTTTCATATTCTGTTGTTAATCAGATGAAGTATAAATTAAAAATTAATATACTCTATATCTAAACCATGAAAAATCTATTTTTAAAAACTCTGAAATGATTGCCAAAATATTATTCGTATACATATTCTATCAAAACCCTTCAGAAAACAAAGTAAGTTTGAAAGAAATACTTTTTTTCTACTTTGTACCTGTGAACAATTATGAATTCTGAGTAATTAAATAATTCCCACAAAACTGTTAGATACATTTAAGTTAATTATTCTGGCAGCAGGGGTTTGGATTTTGGATATGTGCTGTAAAACACTGGTAATAGAAGTATAACATTTTCTCTTACTGAAAAAAATATAATCAAATACATTTAGTGTGGAAGAATCATTAAATATATGTAAAAATCACATTCTAATTTCTAAGAGGCTTTGCCTTTTATGTAGTGAGTTCAAATAAAAAATTATCAGCACAAAAATAAATTATTAGGTTGTATCATTTCACCATCAATACACGGTGATCAAACATACTCATTTTCCCACAAATGTTAACTAATCAGTGTACAGTTGATTATATGAAACAAAAGATCCGATATTGCCTATGACTATATATTCTGTCACCTACAGTACATGTTAACATTTGAGTTGTTATTTGTAACATTGTAAATTTGTATTGTAAATATAATAAAATAATAACTAATAAAAATTTTAGTTGAAAGTATATAAAAATAAAAAATAAAATATTAATAGGTGGTTTATACATGACATTTGTTTCTGTACCAAAAGAGTCTCTGTCAGTTAGTCTTTAGAATCTGGAATAATTGTCTCCTTGAGAACACTGCAGATATTAAAGAGGAATTTTCAAGTTATGATGATAGGTAATGACCACTAATTTGTTCTCCAACCACTGGAATAAACATTAAATCTTTCAAAAAGTGTCAGACTTTTTTTTTTAACGTTTATTTATTTATTTTGAGAGTGGTAGAGAGAAAGAGAGAGCAAGCAGGGGAGGGGCAGAGAGAGAGAGAGAATCCACAGCAGACCATGTGCTGTCAGTGCAGAGCCCGCTATGGGGCTGGATCTCATTAATCAGGAGATTATGACCTGAGTCAAAGCCAAAAGTCAGATGTTTAACCAACTGAGTCACCCAGGTGCCCCCAAAGTTTCAGATTTTTAACAGCATAGGAAACTAAGAATCTTTAATCTATAAGGCTCAAAGACATATTTTTATTTACTAAAGTATAAGTGACCTCATGAGGTAGAATGCTATATAAACAGCAGAGACATGCAGGGAAAAGGGGACCATAAAATCTTCCATTCATCTACCTGTTAAATTGATTCACTTCCCCCTCAAAAAGAAAGGACTGTATCATCTGTCCTCCCCAATCTACCCTATTCATGCCTCTCATTCTACAGTCAGTCCCATTCTGAGTTGAAAGAACTATTGAAATGGTGTCATTTGGAAAATGTAGTTATTTACCATCTCTGCTAATGAAAGAAAAAAAGATTTTCTAAGAATATCCAGAAACAGATCTCTACCTCATGGGCATATTACCAACCAGTCAGTGAATCTGATATCCTTCCTTAGGCCAGAAAACTTACACATTACAAACAGCATTACATTACAAATAGAAAAGTTACAATTACAAAATAGCAACAATAAAAACTATTTTGCACCAGCCTTTGGATGGGCTAATCAGTTATCTCTTTGTTTTGAAAATTAAGTAAATCATTCTAATAGTAATCTCATGGTTATTATAGGAACAGAGAATTCACCGACTAAGACCTGAAACTGACATAACAACAGAAAAAGTTTTATATCATCTATTTCATAGATGTCACAAGTCACAAAACAATAATTACAAAAACCAAAAACCCAATCTTTGGGAGAAATCTGTATCACATAAACAGAAATTAGTTTTAAGAAACTGATAATGTGTTATGTTCTCAGTAAGAGTGTTTTTTTTTTTTTCAGTAAGAGTGTTGAAAGCTATGATAAAAACACAGGAAATCATGGTTAAAATTGAGTTGATTTCAAAGTCAGGAAGAAAGAAATAGAGAGTAGAGTGAGATAAAGCAACATGGCAAAGATTTAATACTGCAGATTGAAATTCAGTATTGAAAACAATGAAGCATAGTAACTGTGTTACAGAAACTGAATCCATCCTGTGGAGGACAAACCTAGGACATTTTCCCTGAACACAGAATAACAAAAAAGAGAAAGACAATCACCAACTAAAGGATAAGACATGGGGAAGATAGAATGAGAACATTTATCTTCCCAAGGATTTCAAAACTGAAGGGTAATGAAAAAAAATCAATATAAGATATAATTTAAGAAAACATTATACAACTGAAGAGAGATTTGACTTATAAGACAAAGTGCTTCCCAAGAAAAATACCTTATCTTATCTTAGTGAATTCGTGAAACATTTCAAGATAAAATTAATAGTCCTATACTCATGGAGGCAGAAAATCAGTCTTATTCCCAGGAATAAAAAATGACCTTTGAAACTTCTGTAATAAAAAACGCAGAAGAGGTTAAAATCCATCATAGTTGGAGAGAGAAAGAAAGTAAAAAATATTTATATTCCAGGTGGTTTGTCAGTTACGTGTGTCGAGCAGAGAAAATGAACCACCCATGTTCTCTCATAAGAAACACATTAAGATAAATTCTAGCCAGTACAAATACAGATTATTTATTAATTTAGTCATCAAATATTTAATGATAGGTATGTGTAGTGATATTATTGCAGTGGACACTATGTTAGGCATTAAGGATAAAAATGTGGGCCAAATTTCACATAGTACTGAATAGAAGGTGATACTTGTATTTATGCATTGCTAGAGAGATAACCAGGAGATACAACCCAAAGAGAGAATCAAAAAGGATCCCTGAGAAAGTTTTCATTGTGTTTAGAATTAAAGAATGAGTAGTAGTAACCAGAGACATTGGGATGAAGGGGATGTATTTTCAAAGATCCTGGGAAGAGAGGAACTACAATATGATCATGGACTGAAAGAAGCCACTGTGGCTATTGAGGAGAAAAGAGGATCATAGTGCCATATGATGCATGGGAAGTAGTAGAGATTGGAACAGGCATGGCCTTATCAGCCATATTAACATTTTTGGTTTTCATCTGAAAATCATGTGAAACCATTGACTGATTTAAGATGTGTGTGTGTGTGTGTGTGTGTGTGTGTGTGTTTTGTCTGTGTATGATGTATATTTTCAAACTCACATTTTTTAAAGTTCACACTGGTTGAAGTATTTAAGAATAGATTAAAAGGGGACAATTTGGATATAGGGAAACCATCTATGATACTGTTTGTACACTTCCAGAGATGATGGATTAACTCATCATGAGAAAGCACACATTTTAAAAGATTTTCAAGATTGAAAGACTAGATTTTCGATGTGTGTGACTTATTGGACATAAATATCTTTCCACTAAGATAAAACATGTTAGAAGAGGTGGTTTCAGTGTTAGGGAGAAGGTTATATGTATAGGGTTCGAAACTTTTAAGTGTTAGAATCCTTTGAGAAATTTAAATGAAAATCTCAGATTTCAAGGAAGCAGCTGGGTCTGGATTTCTGAGGAGAGTTCTCACACAGAGATACGAGTCTACATGTCATCACACGTAGGATTTTTTAAAAACTTTGGAACTGGACAAGACAGAGAAAGAAGCTCACAAATATATAAGCCTGCTGAAGATGATCTGGTTCTAAGCCCTGAAAGAAGTTAAAATTAAACTAAGAATAAATATTCATGTCAACATAATTTTATTTTATTTTTAATTAATAGTTTATTGCCAAGTTGGTTTCCATATAACACCCAGTGCTCTTCCCCACAAGTGCCCCTCTCCATGACCATAACCCCCCTCCCCCTTCCCCCCCCTCGTCAACATAATTTTAAAAAAGGACTCCTAAGAGAGTATATATAATAAATGATTTAATAATATAGAGGTTTCTTCCTTTCTCATCTAAAACAAGTTGTATGTGTATGCGATCTAGGTCTTGAATGGTATTTCCAAAGTTATCATCATCCCTAGCAAGTGATTTTGATTCTCAGGTTCTCCTGGGCTCCAAAATTCCTGCTATAGACCTACTTCATGTCTTTATTCCAAGCAGGAGAAGGAAGAAGAATGGAGAGCATCCAGAAGACTTACCTGGTTTATGCTTCAACTCATTGCTCACTCTTGGGTGCAATATCACTGGGAAATGCAGTTTGGGGCTGAACACATTGCCATCTGGAATGAAATGTGCTTTCTGTTAGTAAAGAAGAGAATAGCCACTGGGGAGGCACCTGTGGGAAAATCACTCTTATACAGTAATGTTTATGGTGTATATTGATACAGACTTTCTGAATGAAATTTTGGTGAACTTTATCCAAATATTCAAATTTTTATCTGATGGAGTGTTTACACTTCTAGGAAGTTGTTCTAATGAAACAGAGAAATTCTGTCTCACCAAGCAGACTTGGGAAGTTTACAGCGATGGTCATCCTTGTATTTAGGTTGGAAACAATCCAAATGGCAAGAAGACCAGTCCAAGTTGTAGGTTCTGGATATCATGATGGGAGAACACCAGCTGTAATCAGTTTGGTTCTGTATGATCTTAATTTTCCTAAACAATTTGGCTTGCAATAGCAAATATTGAGAAAGGTATAAGGTTCTTCTTCATAAAATGAGAATTAATTAATAGAAAAAAGATTATGTACATTACACTCATGTATCATTAAAATTAATTACTAAATTTAATTAAAATTACTATATCACCTTTCATTGGTATTATAACTTTCTTGTTAAACTTCATATTAAATTTTCTTTTTATGACTATAACTAAAGTGTCATGCTTTTATTTACAGATTCAACTTGTCAAAATAATTATAGTGGCATTTTCTGTTATGCATATATTGTTAAAACTTAAGACAATGAGAATTCATTTTAACTGAGTTCATATGTGCCTGCACTATTTCATCTATCTTTGAAATCCTCTTCATTTTTGAGCAGTCATAATATGTTCTAGGTCACAAGATATATTATCTAAGAAGTGCTGGCTCATTTTTATAAAGGAAGAGAAAAAAGTTGTAGAAAGTAAATTATGGGCATTGGGGGCTGTGTATCAAGTTTTTCCACATGAGTAAGTCTGGTAGATAGGTAAGATTAATAGTCAAATTAAGCCAGAACCAGAAAAGTCACTACTTTTTAAAAGGCCACGAGTTCACAATATTTCTCGTTTTGTGTGATGAAATTTTTTTTATATGAAGTTGAGTTTATTTTACCAGTAACATGCACACTCAGATTATTAACCCTTCCCCAAAGTATTAAATATGCCCCTGTTTTTCTTTTATAATTCTTATGCCTCACTGACTTCCATTGTAGGGTCACTTCATTGTCTTTCACTATTGGTCACAGTAATAGAAAGAAATGTTCTCTAATGAGTTTATTCTTATTAGTTATGTCACTGATAGGTAGTGACATACAATATATAGAAATAAAAGTTCATTGTATTTTCATATTGTAGAAATGAAGTAAGTTCTAGTTAATGAGATTGAAGTAATTATTTTTAAAGTAAAATGTTAAAATGTACACTTAAAATTATGTTTTGTGACATATATACATTTTTATTTTAAGTTAAAAAGCTCATTCTATATAGTTATTTTTAGTCAATAATTAGTGGCATCTTTTCATGTGCTGTTATGAAGTACAGCATTTGTTATTTTGTAGGTCTCAAAAATCCTTGTGCAAATATGAAATGCAAATACATAACCAGTGAATTTATTAATTAGTCATTTAAAATATTTATTATGTACTCTAGGCCAAATATTCTTCAAGGTCTAGGGTTACGATAATAAACAAGATACTTATGTGTTTCTCCTCTAAGTGATACAAATAGTTGAGAAAACATCCAGTTAAATAAAGGATTATAGTATACCTTGATAAATATGGTAGGATAAACTAGAATTTTATGGGAGCCTATTGCCCTGGTACAAACTTGTCTTAGTGATGGTCTTCCTGAGAATGCCACATTTAGATTAAGAATTAGAGAATGAATAGGATTTAGCCTGAGGGTGATGTGATGGCCTTACAAAGCAAATGCCATCTATTTTTAGGAGTCAGACATTATCTGAAGGGCAAAACTAAGTCACGGAAAGGACTTGGGTAGTGAATGATCAGATTTGCACTTCTAGAAATATTACTCAGACTGGAATTTGGAACGGTAAAGGGATAGGGCTAGAGGAAACAGAGCAATTAGGAAGCTGTGTCAGAATTGCAGTTAGGGATGGCAATGGCCTAGAACAGAGTGGGGCAAGTGATGAAAGACAGAATGATAGAAAATAACCCATATCCAAACCATCGAAAAAGTCTGTTGAATTTAATATCAAAATGCTTCCAGAATCTGATCACTGCTCACCATCTGCCTAACCACCATCCTGGTACAAGCCAACAACACATCGCATCTCAATTATTGCAATAGTCTCATAGAGTGGCCAGAATTTGCCAATAAAAATTTCATCTGGCAACCCAACTCCTAGCTGCTCTCCCACCTCTGCCTTTTCTCCCATGTGTCTCTTCTCAATATGGCAACCAGAGTACAGTTATGAAAACACAACTCCATCTTGGAAAGCTCTAAAGAGCCCAACTGGTCATGATGTACAGTATTCCTTACAGTGCTGCGTTTAATTTGCTAACATTGTATCTAGGATCTTTGCATTTATATTAGTAAGTGCATTGGTCTCCAGTTTCTCTTTGTCAGTCTGCCATGGTGAGGTTTTGCTATCGAGGTTATATTCTCATCGTTAAATGAATTGGGAGTAATATATTTTTTCTGTGTGTGGTCTCTGAAAATGTGTTCATAAGATTAATCATTTTTTGCAATTTGATACAATTTGGCTAAAAACCAGTTAGGCCCTGTATTTGTTATTGTTTTACATTTTAAAATACTGATTCAATTTATTTGTAATAACACAATGTTTTTGAGTCAAGTTTCATAACATTATTTTTCAGGAAATTGACTATCTTGTCTACATTTTCAAGCTCATTGTCATACAGCTCTTCATTGTTTTTTTTTTCGGTAATCTGAGTTTTATCTCTACTTACTGGTTTTTCCCTTTTTCCTGTTTCATATTGTTTATATGTGCCCCTGTTCTTAATTAATTTTACCAGTATTTTAATCTTTTTAAAGAATCAACTTTTATCCTGTTGATTCTCCCCATTGTATGCTTGTTTTGAATTTCAAAAATTTCTTTTTTTGAGTTTCATAAATTTCTGATCTTATTATTTATCATTTCCAAACTTCTAAGTTAGTTGGCTTATGTATTTTCATATACTATTTCTATTTTGTGTTTAAAATTCTCATCATATTTTCCTATTTATCAATATTTCATGTAACTGTTAGACCCAGATGTCTAAATGATTCAATTTATTTTATTTCATCTTATTTTATTTTGGCAAGAATATTTCATAAGTTGTGCTGTGCAAGTCTTACTGATTATTTTACCTTATGTATGAATTTCCTGAATAATGAGCTACTAAAGTAAAATCTCAAAAGAGGAACAATGAAAGATTAAGTATAATTATGTTAATACATGTAATTATCAATTTTAATAGATTTGCTACATCTCATATTTATTCTTTATGAAGCTCAAATTGTGCTATCTTTGGCTAATTGGGAGTCTTCACCTTGACTCCTATGTCCTTTTATAGTCTGTGATAGATAATAGGTGTAGGATTTTAGAAATGACAAGATGACTAGGTTCACTTTGGATATATTTGATCAGTGCTTGTAATCAGGTATATCTGCAAGGAGCTCTGGTAGTGCCTTCAAGTGGAAAATAATATTTGGAAATTATATCTGGGTGGTAAATTTGCATTTCTTACTGGACTGTCAGAGGTTTTTTTTTTAGAATCTTAGACGAGGGCTAAGAGACATGTATTTATTTCATTTTATTAAAAAAACTTTTTTAATGTTTTATTTATTTTTGATACAGAGAGAGACAGAGCATGAGAGGGGGAGGGGCAGAGAGAGAAGGAGACACAGAACCAGAAGCAGGCTCCAGGCTCTGAGCTAGCTGTCAGCACAGAGCCTGACGCGGGACTGGAACCCACGAACGTGAGATCTGACCTGAGCCAAAGTCGGAGACTTAATCGACTGAGCCACCCGGGCGCCCCTATTTAATTTATTTTGAAGAGAAAAAAAATAAATTCTACCTTTCCTTGCTACTCAGGGGGGGGGATCCTTTTGGCATTATCCTGGGTTCCCGTCAGGAAGGGACATGTTCACAACATCTGGAGTTGGAGGCCTCCGCAAAATGATTATGAAGGACGTCTTTAAATTCCTTGCAGCAGGAACCCGCCTAGGTGGCACTAGCCTTGACTTTTAAATCAAACAGCACATCTACAAAAGGAAAAGTGATGGCACCTACATCGTAAATCTGAAGAGAACCTGGGAGAACTTTCTGCTGGCAGCTCATGCCAGGGTTGACGCTGAAAATCCAGTTGATGTCGATAACATATCGTTCAGGAACAAAGCCAGCGGACTGTGTTTTAAGTTGTAGTTGCCAGCGGGGCCACTTCTAATGCTAGCCACATCACTCGTGGAAACTTCACTCAGAGCCGCGCAGCCTTCCGGGAGCCGTGCCTTCCAGAAGTTACTGTATCCCAGGGCCGACCACCAGCTTAAGTCAATTTGCCTCCACTGTTCTGCATAAAAGATTCATCTTTGTGCTATCTGGTACAGTGACACCACACAAGAACAATAAGCGCCCATTTCATGGATCGCAATGGGTGGTCGCTGGGTGGGAGATCCTGCTCATGCGCAGCACAGTCTCAGTCTCGCGTGAGCGCCCACGGCGGTCGTGCGTGAGCGCCCACGGCGGTCGTGCGTGATCTCTAGTTTGGCGGAGACTGAGGAGATTGAAGAGCGAGAGCGTGCCTCTGCTAAACAGGCTCTGACTAAGGAGGACTTTCAGGGTAAACGGACCTCTCTAGTTCTGGAGTTTACTGCTACTAAACCCAGGTTACAGCCTGGACCGAAGGGTCTCAGGTGCCCTCTGTGTCTGTCAGTGGTTCCCTGCTGAAGACCAGAGGACTGGTCTGCCACCCCTAAGGACTGGTCTGCAGCCCCTACCGCTCAGGCCACTGGATCAACGATTACTGAGTAGACCTCTTCTTCCAAGGGCTCTTACGCAGAAAATGGAAATACAACGTTGACACGAAAGTTCTAAGAAAGTAAGTAAAGAAAAAAAGTACAAATTCATAACGCTGGTTTCCCAAATTTAAATGGAAATCACAAGATTTGATTTGAAACCTGTGATTCAAATCCTGATTGAATTTGATTTATATCTTCATCTTGTCTTCTCTACTGAAAATCTTAGTTCCTAATGATATTAGTATAATTACTTATATGCTTTAATCTATTTTGTTACAGTGGAGTATGTTTATATGCTTATACTAGTTTTAAGATTATGATAACAAACTTAGTAACAGGACCAGTAGGGGCAATTTAAGATTTAGTGGTCTTTAGTTTTGGTCCCGTTAGGAGTATATTCAGTCAAAATTCTGTTTTTAAATTAATCGAGATAAATCCCGTTGCAATTATGCTACCAATTTGATGTAAAATAACGTTAGTGAGTTTCACTTTTTTAAAATTTTATTTTAGGGATGGCCTCACTCTTAAAAATGTAATGTTATCTTTCAAATACACAAAATAAGAACAGTGTTCTAAGGTCAAAACTATAAAACAAGGCACATTAAAAAACATCTAGCTTTTCTTCTTGTTCTTCCCACCACCTCTCCTTTGTCTTCTTCCTATCTAAAGTTTATTATTTCTTCTAATCAATATTTGGTTTATCCCTTTACTGTTTCTTTTGGAAAATATAAGCACATATGGGTGTGTGTATATATATATGAGTGTGCCTATGAATTCTTATACCTTTATTTCCCAAAAGGTACCTAAAATGATGTAACATCTTTCTTTCATTGTTTTTCGTTTTTACAACTGTTTTGCTTTTGCAAATAGTAGGGAAATAAATAGCTTTGTGTGTTACTCCCTTTGTATTTCTGTGAGTGTATCTTAGGAGCTGAAATTCTGGGTCAAAGGGCAAATGGATGTTTAATTTTGCTAATTAATAATTTGCTAATATCAAATTCTTTGAGGTGGTATCGTTTTGGAATTTCTACTAGCAGTGTATGAAAGTGATTGTTTTCTCACAGCCTCAACAACAGCATTCATCTATTTTTAGAAACGATGCTTCACTGTAGTTTAAATTTATATTTCTCTTATTATATATGTGATTAAGGGCCATTGCTGGTTCTTTTTCTGTCAACTTTTTCCATGACATTTACCTATTTTTTTTTTTACTGGTTTTTAGAGTTCTCATTTCATAGAAGTTTTTTTTTATTTCATAGCAATATTTTCCCTCTATGTGAACTAAGATGCAAATATTATATTCAGGTTTGTCACTTCTTCTTCTCTCTCATACCCTTCCTGCTTTCCATTCTCTTCCTTATTCATACCATGTACATTTTTAATATCAAAATGATCAAGGATTTCCTATTTGGCTTCTAGATTTTGAATCACAGCAAACATTCTTTACTCTTTACTAGATAATAAAGGAATTCACGTATGAAGTTCACTAGTACAACTTTATTTCAGCATTTAGATATCTGATACTGTTTTTAAAAATTCTCATGGTCTATAGTGCATCTTTTGATATACAGTACTTTATTATTGGTTAGTTGTAAATATTTTTTAAATCTTTCATATGATTTCTTTTTTGATGAATGAGTTATTTAAAAGTAGTCCATATAACACCCCTTTGACATTTTTTGAGACTTGCTTTATGCGTTAGGTGATCATTTTTCTAAATGTTCAGTATGTACTTAAATTGTCTCCACTTGTTGCTCCAGAGTTCTTTTTATGACCACTAAGTAAATTGTGTCGACATTTTGTTCATATTTTCTGTATCTTAATATTTTGTCTGCTTGACTTGTAAGAAACTGACTTATGGTGAAATATCCTACTATGTTGTTATATCTGTCTATTTCAACTCTGGCCAGTTTAGCTTCACATATTGTAACAGTGTTTTACCACAAACAAGAATTAACATTTTAATATATTCTTAGAGAATTGATACTTTTCTCTATATAAATATACTGTATTTATTTAACACATAGAAAAGCTATCCTGCTTAGGTCTATTTTTCCTGATGTTAGTATAGCAGACTCAACCGTAATTTCATTAGTGTTTTCCTGGTATATATTTATTGATTATTTTATTTTCAATTTTTACTTGACCTTGGGTTTTTGGTATGTGTTATTATAAAGAGCCTATAGCTGAAATTCGGTATTTTTATATAACTTGAAAATATGTATTATTGAGAATTATGAGTTAGCTTATCCCAGATTGGTCTTCTACAGGTTGGTCCCTGGAAAGAAAAGAATTGAATTCATACACTGGTATAAAGCTCTGTGGAGATGACTGTGGTCTGCTGACTAAGAAAAGCACGCCTGGTACATATTATGGCTTGGACCCCAGCCCCAGGTTATATGAGCGTGTCAGATATTGCTGATGGGTTGGCAGATCATATGGCTACAGTCTCATGGCTTGAACCAGAAAGAGTAGATAATGCTACCTATCTAGTGTGAATGCTGAGACTGCAGGACAGGGCTAAAGCCAAGGTTCTGCCTTGTCAAATTCCTGATGTAGTCTGGCTCCTGATCTGAATATGGAGGGACTTAATACTTTCCGTGGGTTAATGATACTTAAAAGGTCCACAGCTCACATGTGAGGAGTTTTTACAGTCTGAAACCTACCCTGAAATTCTCCTCATTGCCCTAGAATTGAAAGGGTAACATAAGACATGCACACCTGTTATTTCTTCTATTTTTATAGGTCTCCCCCCCAAAAGCACCACTCCAGAAATGTCTGGTGTATAGGATTCTGGCCATATAAATTTTACATATAATAACAGGTATAATGAATAGTGATAATGCTTGATTATTTTCTATTCATTTACTTTTCCTTTTATGTTTGTTTCATTTTCTCTGAGTTATTTTTGTCTTTTCATGTTATTGTTTTTAATTTGGGGATTAATTGAGCTGTTTTTGTTTGCTTTCACATATCATTTTTACTTTTATGCATATAACAATTTTCTTTTACTGATTATAATTGATATTTTATCCTGAATATTTATTTAACACAATTTAAAGTTAATAATTTAGTCACTTACTGACGAATCCAAAAACTCTAGAACTCTTTAACTTTTATCAACCCAATTTTGACATGTATTATATTAGGTTAAATATTTTGCATTTGCCCTTTTTTGAGCTCCACAGATTACATTTATTCTTGCTATTATTATTCTTACTTTACACAGAAAATACTTGTTAGATATGCCTACTTTTTGTCTTTTTTTTCTTCTCACTGTTAAGCATGTATATTAGTAAGTAGATCACTTAGAAGTCTCTTCAGTGTAGGCTTATTTTTAGTAAAATATCTCCATTTTCACCTATCTTAAAAATGGTTTGTTGTTGTTGTTTTACTCTCATCGTTGAAAGCAGTTTTGCTAGGCATACACTATTAACAATAATTTTTTTTCTGAGCAGTTAGAGTAAATAATATTGTACCATCTTTTGGCTTCCATGATTACTATTGAGTTTTTATGTTTTTCTAAGTGCTTTTTTTAAGTTTTTCTGTTCATCTTTGGAATTCTTCAACATTGTCCTAAATATATCTAGGATTTTATTTCTCTTTACTATGCTTTATTTAGTTTCTATCCTTTCCAGCCACCTATTCAATCTTCATTTCTCTGCAATTCCATCTCTCTTTCTATACTCCCTTTAATTCCATCACTGCCCAATTAGCTCACTTAAAAGTCACCAGGCTCTACCAGATTAACCATACAGTGTCTGTTAGTTAGTTCTTGACCTCCCTTAGCCTGACATAGTTATTTGTACTTGGTTTATTCATTTGTTCTTGAAGTGTTGTTCTTGGGACAAAAGTAGATGGGGTAGACAAAATTCTAAAGATGCCTGTATCCCAAGATTCCTGCTTTTTGATTATTCAATCAAACACTAACCTGGGACTCCTGTGAAAGGATCTTGCTGATATAATCGAAGTCCCAAGTCACTTGCCATTAAAATATGAAAATTATCCAGGTGGCCTAACCCAGTCAAGTGAGCCCTTTTAAAGTATGGTTTTCTCCAGTTGGTTTCAGAAGGGGAAGTCAGAGAGATTCCAAGTGAAAGAAGGAATTGATACACCAATGCTGGTTTAAAGATAGGAGAGTAGGGTAGATATGGGTGAAGAAATGTAGACAACCTTAAGTTGGCACCTGAGCAACAACTAGTAAAAAAATGTGGTTCTCAGTCCTACAGTTACAGGAGCTGTAGTTGAACTCTACCAACAACTTGAATGGGTTTGGACAAAGATTCTTTCCCAAAGTCTCCTGATAATAGACCAACCTGGCTGATACTTGGATTTTAGACCTTGAGACCTTGTTCCCAGACCAACATAACTGTGATAGAATAATGGCTATTCCTGTAAGTTGCTAAATCTGAGGTAATTATGCATCTCTTGTATGCATAAACATTTGCTAATAGGGTAGATCTTATATTACATACTCTTATAACAACAGGAAAAAATTAAAAAAAATAGGCAATTAATACATTGGGATGCACTCCTGACTCTTGCTTATCTTCTGGATTCTCTTCCTCTGTCTAATCCTTAAAAAGGTGTTTTTTGTTTTGTTTTGTTTTTTACAGATCTTCTATCAGTCACTACTTTTATAATTTTGTCACTCATAACAAGAGAGTGTATCAATCTATGCAAAAGTCTTCTCTTTCTCTTTTATTCTTCATTACTTTATGAGGGAATCGGTCTCATGTTTTTGTGTTTAAATAGTATTTGCAAGTCTTGAATATCCTCTCATTCTTCAGCTTAACAAAATTAAGGATAAATAAAAAGAAAATAAGCCTATGTAGTGCTTTAAATTTGACATTAAAACTTCACTTGCAATTTAATTGAATCTATAATTTTTAATCTATTCTGTTTTCTCTAATGTCTTTTCCAATCTCATTCAGCCCCTGTTGCCTATATGATTACATATAGAATGTAATACTTTCATCAGGACTGTTTGCTAATTGTTTCAAATGTATGTGTCTCCCCTTCCTAAAGGTGAGGAATTCTTAGGTTTTTGAAAGTGGGGACTGTACCCTGTGTTGAACCTCCACCCCAAATAGAGCACAATTCTGGGAACATTAAATATGTTTAATGCAATTTTCTGACTTACAGAGAAAATAAGAACTAAAAGGGGGGCCTCTGAATAAAGAGAGGGATGTGGATGTGTTTGTAATAGGTCCTACAACCACATTATCTTGAATTTCTCTCCACTGTCAACGGTTTAACTCAGCAATACCACAGTGCCACAGCCAAGAGGAGGATGGTGTGCTATTTGTTTGCTTTCCTTACCAAAAATCTGTATCTAACACCTCCTGTGTATATCTATTCTAGCTCTTTTATTTTTGACCTTATCAAGATGCAAGGTTTTTCAGAGCAGAGCCCTTGATTTGTTTTGACAGAGACAGCACAAGGGACATTTGATAAATGCTAAATAATCAACTCCTAAAGATGCCTGATAGAGCTGGCAGATTATGCCCATTTATCTTGCTTTCTCTAGCCTAGTCTTGTGCACAGCTGGGATATAAGAAGATCTTTCTCATGATAGGTAAGAATACTCTGAGGACCATGGACTATAGAGACCTCAGCTCATAGCTGGCCATCATGCTTCTCGTTGTCCCAAATCTCTGAATTTTTTCATGGTTAGTTCTGCTTCTTGCTATAGTCAGAAAAGCCAAGATGGTCGTATGGAAACTAGAGGGAAAAGATGTGATGGATGTAGAAACAATAGGAAATAATGAATGGTCCTGCAGCCTCTCTAGGAAAGAGGTTTCAAAAGAATGCATACAAAAGGATAGATTTTCCTGTGCTCTGAATGTATCGTCAAGAAATAAACTACTTAAAATGCACCTTTTTAATGTTCTCATTTGTCTTTTCTACGTATCTCCAACACACTCTTTTGCCAAAGCAAAATACCACAGCCTGATTAAATATTAAAAATCCCCCCACAGAGTCTGTGATAAAATAGTATAAGTGTCATCAGAGGCATTTTAGAATATTATAATACAAGTTAAGTGAAAGTAAAGGCTATAGGAATGTACTGATTATTGATTATAAGATTATAATACTAACTACTGTTTATTAATAAACATTTTCCACCTGCTAGGCACACTACTAAGCAGTTTATATAAGTTAGCTCATTCAATATATTTTAAAAGTTTGGTTATTTAGACAAATGATGGGATGGAGGAAAGACTTGTCAAAAGTTACACAGAAAATATAATGTAGAGTCAGGATTTTAACCTGTTTCTAACTTGCTCAAATTCTTCTTTTTAATATGGTTTATTGTCGATTTGGTTTCCATAATAACACCCAGTGCTCATCCCAACAAATGCCCTCTTGCTCAGATTTTTAAAATCCATTATATACTGCCTCTCAAAAAGATTTACCATTGATTTTGAATGTATTTTTAGAAATTGGAGAGCTTTTGTTGAAGTTTTATATTGTATTTGATAGTATGTTCCTAGTGTCATCCTAAAAATTAATATTTCAGAAATAGAGATGTGAATCTGAACCATATTATTATGCGTTTACTTCCCATGTCTAATGCCAGATGATGCTAATGGATAAATTTTGAGAGAATAATGTGAGCTATATTTAAGAAAGTAATATGTCTTCATCCTGTTAGATTATAAGTGAAGATGGCATAGATAAAGGGAATTGGTGTGAAAAGGGCTTCATTTTTCTAGATAAAAATATGTTGAAGCACAAATGGAAAATGTGAATCAAATTCAACTTAACTCCAATTTAAAAAATCTATTGATGTTGAAAGAAGCAAGCACAAGGTCATACTTTTTCCTGTCTGTAAGTCTGATGGTTTTTCTTTGTCTCTTGTAGTTCATGTACTAATTTGAATGTCATGTTAATGGAAGCACTGGTTTACTTTTGTAGTGTTTAAATTGGTATCTTTTACATGACAAGCTTATAACAACTCATTTAAATAGGTTGTTTTAGTAGATTAAACAGAAATGTTACTATACTTTTTCTGATAGATATATTTTACATGTGGTAAAACAAAGAAATTTTTTAATGAATATGCATATTTTATCTAAATTTTTATAGCTCTTATGTACTGGATTTTGGAGATATAAATCTGTATTTTCAGAGAGAAGAAAAGATTTGCAGAAAGTTCTGAACAAATATCTAGTATATAATATTAAATGTTGTGTTAATCATCTTTAAAGACATCTTGGAACACACAGTATTAGCTAGCATGGAGAATTTCAGTTTCTCTATAGAATGTCTTTTCATAGAAGGTTTGATTGCAAGACACAGGACCAGTCCTATAGATTATGGACCTGTAACTAGATACACTCATCAAAGCAAAAGTTGCTGGTGAGATCAGGAAGTCTAGCCAGGCAGGAAAAGTCAGTTATCTTGAGAGAAACTGATAGGTAACTGGTCAGCCTGAGGAGCTACAGTAATAGCTAGTGTACAAGGCAAAAACCAAGAATCTACAGGAAGGTAATATATTAAGGTGTGGTAAGCAGACAGGCCAAATACTTACAGATGGGAGGAAACAGGAAGCTAGCCCCAAGGCCTGGAGTTTAAAGTTCAGAATCAGGTCTCAAGTGGCAGGGCCAGGAGCTTGAGAAAATCAGAATCCCAATCCTGAAGAATCCCTTGATGTGCTGGGTTACTTATCAAGATCAGGACTAATTATAGAGTTCAGATAAGAGACAGAGTCGTAGGGTGAGGACTTGATCTGAGGAAAGCATCAGTTTACTGGAAGTGAAACAAAGTGAAACTACAGGAGCAGCCAGATCAAGTGAGTGTTGATCACAATCATGACTTCCCTCTCCAGCAAGGCTTGAAATCTTTTGAAAACTGAGACAGGGCCTATATGTTAGCATTAGTGACTATAGGCAGATGATTACATGAGACATTTTCCAAGTCTTCTAGTCATAATAAACCAGAGAGATTAGAGTAAGTTTTCACTCTAGGACCGGTACTTAAGGCAATAGAAATATAATGCTCTTTCATTTGAGTTGAATTGGTTGAGCAATCAGTTTAACTCTTAGCAAAACATACACAATAGAAGGAAAATACAGATAGAAAGAGTGACAGCTCAAAAAACTAAATTGGAGGACTGTAAAGAAGAGAGGTATAAGAAGATCCAAAAGGTCACACTGGAACATCCTTCCAAAATTTACTCTGACTTATAAAGCACTAGTGATTTGGATAGTTTTCTGCCTTAAGAAGAACATCTTAACATTGTATTCAAGAACTTACTTAGCTGGGAGAAGGGAGGGTATTTTTTTTTTTTTTACTTTTGATTATTCACTCTCTAGATATGAGAATTCTTTGGGCCTTTAGGCCATTGCTTCCTGAACAATAAATAAAAGAAATTAAATCTCTTAGAAATACCTAGTTAAGTAGTTCTCTATTTAAGGAAAAATATGCACACTTGCTAATAGAACAGAACTTTGAAAGTGTTATATTAGGTACAAAGTTAAATTATCACCTTAAAATTCTGATCACATATTTGCTTCTCAATCACGCCACGCACGAAGATTATAATCACAATCAGAAGAGATCTTTGAACATGAAGTCCAGTGATAAATAGCTGTAATTTCACAAATATCACCCCATTCTTCAAACTGTAATAATAATTTCAGTTCCCACTGTGGACTTTAGATTCTAATTTATATTTTATATTAAATATATTAGTCTCTTCCAAAAAAATGAGATAAACAGACATATTATCACAAAGGAAGAACAATGATAGAAATTTTCACAGTTTGTAACTTTAATGCACGAACCAACTCATTTAGTTTGATAAGCATGAGTGGATTTTTTTTTTTGCTTCAACCAATACCAAATTTTATGTCCCTTTAAAAAGGAAAATTAATATACCAGTAGTATTTGAGGATTTTGTACAACTGGGGAAAGAAATATTGACATAGCAAACACTGAAAATGTGGTGCTGGGATAATGATTGCACAAATACACATCACTTTCTTTTTACCACTCGGAGCTGTGGAATTGCTGCTGCTCTGCCTGGCAGCTTAACTATTGCCCAGGCTGGCACCTGCTATTATATAGCTTGATGGACTTAACCACCCAAGACAAAGGTATACATTTGTTCTCCAAATGACTTCATGGAGTCTTTTGAGGCAAGTGAGGACCAATTTCTGAACTTCTTGCTTTCTTTAAATAATGCACAATACATTGTGTATGCTTCCTTTATTATTATTCCACTCAGGTCCCAAATCAGCTAAATCATGTGTGTGTGTGTGTGTGTGTGCGCGCGCATGTGTTTCTGTGTGTTTAGCAAACACACTTCAAATTGGCTTTGCTCAAACATACATACTCATAGTCAATTTTTCAGATCCTAAGAACAGATTAGCACCTTATTATCTAACACCTTGACCTCTTCACCTTTTACATTATTAAGATGTTTTGGCATACATGTCTATTCTAACATCCCAGAACTCTGGGATTTGACAGCTGAAGTGGTCTCTGAACTGTAGGATACCAGCCACATGCCCTATCCCCTATCCCTTAACTCCTACCCACTAACCCCTAACCTTAACCCTAACCCCAGTAGGAGTCAGGAGTTTTATTATCTAGAGAGAACTCTGAAATGTAGAATACCAGGCAAATACCCTAACATTACCCTAAAACTAACCCTAACTCTAACACCTAATCCCAAACTCTAATCATTAAGTTTAACCCTAGCCCAACCCTAACCCTAACAGTAACCCTCTGGAGAGGTCCCTGAACTGCAAAATACTAGGCACATACACTATTCCTAACCCTGACCCTAGATCTGAAGAAAGTGGATTCCTGAAAGCTTATTTGTTGGGAGATTTTTGATAACTGATTCCATTTCTTCACTAGCTATAGATCTGTTCAAATTTTTTTTCTTCCTGTTTGAGTTTTGGTACTGTGTGGGTATCTAGGAATTTGTCCATTTCTTCCAGGTTGCCCAGTGTGTTGGTGTATAATTTTTCATAATATTCTCTAATAATTGCTTGTGTTACTGAGGGATTGGTTGTGACAAATCCATTTTCATTTGTGATTTTATCTCTTTGGGTCATCTCTCTTTTCTTTTTGAGAAGTCTGGCTAGGGGTTTATCACTCTTATTTATTTTTCTAAAAAACCAACTCATAGTTTCATTAATCTGTTTTTTCTTTATTCTATAGTATTTCTGCTCTGATTTTTATTATTTCTCTTTTGCTGGGTGGGGTTCCTTTGTTTTTCTGCTTCTAGTTCCTTTAGGTTTGCTGTTAGATTTTGTATTTGGGATTTTTTTTGTTTCTTGAGATAGGCCTGGATTGCAGTGTATTTTCCTCTTAGGACTGCCTTTGCTGCATTACAAATGGTCTGGATTGTTGTATTTTCATTTTCATTTGTTTTCATATATTTTAAAATTTCTTCTATAATTGCCTGGTTGACCCATTTGTTCTGTAGTTGGATGTTCTTTAACCTTCATGCATTTGGATAAAGGGTTATATCCAAAATGTATAAAGAAGTTACCAAACTCAACACCCCAAAAATAAATAATCCAGTGAAGAAATGGACAGAAAACATGACCAGACACTTTTCCAAAGAAGACATCCTGATGGCCAGCAGACACACGAAAAGATGCTCAGTGTCACTCATCATCAGGGAAATACAAATCAAAACCACACTGAGAGAACCTCACAGTGGTCAAAGTGGCTAAAATTAACAACTCAGGAAACAACAGATGTGAGGATGTGGAGAAATGGGAACCTTCTTGTACTGTTGGTGAGAATGCAAACTGGTGCAGCTGCTCTGGAAAACAGTGTGGAGATTCCTCAAAAATATTAAAAATAGAACTAGCCTATGTCCCAGAAATAGCACTCAGGAATTTATCCAAAGGATATAGGAGGGCTGTTTCATAGGGGCACACATACCCCAATGTTTATAGCAGAGCTCTCAACAATAGCCAGATTATGGAAAAAGCCTAAGTGTTCATCAACTGATGAATGGATTAAGAAGATGTGGTTTATCTATACAATGGAATACTACTTGGCAATGAGAAAGAATGAAATCATGCCATTTGCAACAATGTGGATGGAACTGGAAGGTATTATGCTGAGTGAAATAAGTCAGAGAAGGAAAGATATAATATGTTTTCCCTCATATGTGGATCTTGAGAAACCTAAGACCATGGAAGAAGGGAAGGGGAAAACATAGTTACAAGTAGAGAGGGAGGAGGCAAACCATAAGAGACTCTTAAATACAGAGAGCAAACTGAGGATTGATGGGGGGTAGGGGAGAGGGGAAAATGGGTGATGGGCATTGAGGAGGGCACTTGTTGGGATGAGCCCTGGGTGTTGTATGTAAGTGATGAACCATGGGAGTCTACCCCAAAAACCAAGAGAACACTTTACACACTGTATGTTAGCCAAATTGACAATAAAATATATTTAAAAAATCAGAAAATAGAAGAAAAAAGTAAAGAAACTGGAGGGTCCTTAGAATCATAGATTTCAAAAGTATTTAGAAAAGTATAATTTTGTACATTTTAAATGTTATATAAATAAACACAACATTGTTTGAGTAACATAAAATTTAAAAAAACAAAAGAAAAGCTTAAAATCAGTAAAAAAAAAGTGTTTTGGCATAGAAGTCAAAATGTCTGAATGAATTTTGCAATTATAATAACAAAGAACTCTATGGGAGGTAAAAATAAGAAAAAGTGACCACCATGATATCACTTTATAAAGTGCTTTGGAAATATGGTTAATTATTATTATGTCTTATTGTTTTACGTTATTGGCATCCTGCAGGCAGGGAATTCTCAACACAAAGCAGATCACCTAGATGTACAGAAAAGAGCCGTGTCGATGCTTGTGACACTTTTGATAGCCTCTTTACACAGTGTTTAGACCTTATTAACTCCAGTAACCTCCACTTTTCTCCCTTCTATTCATGATCAGGTTCACACTTTTCTTATAGCAGGGCACCACCTCCAAAGTCTCAGTGAATCTTTCTACTTCTCCATCTTTCATCCTTTTTGAACTTACTCTTCACTCTTTTTATCCTCTCTAGTCTCTATCATTCAGCACAGTCCTAGAAACACACTCTTCCCTGATTGAACCCTAAAACTGACAGTTTCAATGATGTCTTCACCGACATCCTAGATTTGTTCACCTTCTTCACCTGTTTGCTAATTCCCTTCTTTTAAGTAAGTTTTCTCTGGCAGAGAACATAAGGTTAGGGGCATTATTAGAGAAATCACTTAACTATGTGGATGTATCCTATCATAAATTCATCCTCTCCTACTTGGCTAATAATGATTCTTCGGACCTGCCATCCCCACTCTTTCTATATGATGTTTAGAACCAGAAAAGCAAACTTTGGGGGACTATAGCAAAAAGACACAATTTCTAGTACTTTATTAGAGGCCTCTAGAAAAAAGGGATTGAAAATCTTTTCTCCAGATGTGAAATTCAGATTGGTAGCAATAGAGTAATCATACCCTGTTACTAACCACAGAATATTGGATGAGAAAAAGCAATTAATTCATGTAATTTTTATTTCTCACTAAGCATTATATTGATTGTTTAAATATACTTACTCTACTAGCCATTTAAAATAATCTCTTCATATTTGCATATAATCTATTTTTATTTCATAGCTCCAATGAATTTCTTCACAAGTTCCCAGCAATTGACTTATGCCCAATCACAGCCCAGGTTCACTTTTTTAGATTTGTGCAGTTACAGGAAAGCAAAGTAGAAGGATCTATGTCCAAATTTACTGTCCTTTAAATAATTCCAGAAATCCCTTTGACTTTTTAGACCAGAGGCTGTGTCAATTTGTACTCTTGGCACTTAACTGATTAATCTTTTACAGGTATGTCCTGCTGGATTCAGATTTCTGTAGGTACAATCAGGCTTGTAGGATTTCTTCCCTACTAACTTCTCACAGCAGACTTTGTCGTGTTATCATAACTCATAGGACTTGTAAGCTTCTCCTTTAGTTATTACCTTATAGACTAATGGTTAAGTACCTAGGTCTTCAAGTTAGACTATGTGTGTTCAAATTCATGTTCAGCCACTTATTGTGGGACATCAGAGAATTAATGTATCACTGAGTCCACTGTGATCATCTGTAAAATGGGGATACCAATAGCACCACCTCTTGTGTTGTTATGAAGCAGAAATGTGGTAATTTATGTAAATGTCTTAACCTGAAGCCTGATAAATGGCAAACTCAGTAAGTGTACACTGTTTTTTATTAATGGATACAAGTAATGATGCTATAAGAGTCTCCAACAAGTATGTGTATTTTTTCTTATATAAAGAGCTGCCATTATGGCTGCCCTAAATTTTTTTAAAGATTATCTTTACCTATAGATTTCTCATAGATTTAAGTCTACAGTGTAAATGAGTTTTTTTTTTTAACTTTGAAAATGTTTTTGAAGCAGTCCTTAAGAAGACTCCTGTGTGATACACAATAGTAAAACATACCTTCAGGTGCCTTCTGTCTCCAGGCAACAACAGCATAAAATATGTAAACAAATGAGTTATCTTATTTGCTGAAATGTAATCTGTCATTCATGTTGCATTATTGCTCTTTCTCAAATTTTCTGTCCCTCTCAGGTAACATCCTTCATTATCAGATAGAGGAAATTTCTTAACATGTTATTTTGACAGCATCATTTAACCAGTTGATTGTCATTATGATGATGCTTTAGATGTGGTTAGAGTCCACTGTTCTGAGAGGAAGAATAGCTGGCCTATATTCTTCCTCATATATTACTGAAAAATGCTACATTCTCATTTGTGAAATTCTGTTGAGTGACTATGTAGCATACTTCTTTGTAAAGTGGAAAGTGATAAATGAAAACACTCTCTATTAATACTCTTGATTTAATTAGTTATTAAAATAATCTCATATTGGACTTGTATTTTACTCTTAGAAGATTGGCAAAATGCTAATACATCTGGTTTAACTAGGCCAAGTTCATGTCTTATTTAACTCTGATTCCCTATCATGAACTCATTTATTAAAATGAATGCTTGTTGAATCAAATTAAGTAGCCAAACAGTAAACAGATGAAAGTTGTGGCTAATAAGATGGGCCAGACTGAAATACTGTTCTTGTTGACAGGTTTACTTTAATCATCTTATTCTCTAGAATAATATAATCATTTATTAGGGTGATAGAATATTTTCCATATATAGGAGATAATAGTTTTGTGTTTTATTGATATCTGCCTGAGAATAAAATAGGCACTTTATCAAATTTGTTGGAGGTGTCATGAGAATTGATATCCAAGACTAGTTGTAGGAACAAATTTAAATTAAAAAATTTGCAAGAGTTGACATTTAGATATTGACTTGTGCCCACTTTTGTTTGGGAATAATTCAGCTTCAACCTATAGAATTGCATCATGTACTTTAGGGCTAGGAAGAAACTTGATAGAACCTCTATTGAACCTATAAAGGAATGCACTGCAACAGGGTGCTCATCCCAAATGAAATAATGACACAGCCAGTGTTGGTGATCTCTATTGGAGGAAAAAGATAGAGATGTAAGGTGCTGCACACTAAGCACATTACGACTAATTTAACAATTTTGGACTTTACTAATAAAATGCTTTGTAGCATATATGCCTTATTTTTTCCCTTAGATTTAAATATATGCATTTTAAGGAATTTTAGCATGCTTTGGAGAGAACAGCCAACTCATTTCCAGGAAATTCAGGCACAAGTTGCTTTTGGCCAAAAGGCATATTACTGACCAAAATTCAGCAATCTAATCTGGAAAGTCAAAATGAAGAGTTCTGTTGCTGGAGAGATGAATACATAGGTGAAGAATATAAGCTATTTAGCGGCTTTGTACCTTTGCTCAACTTTGGTTTAAATACTGGAGAAATATCAATGTTATTTCTAGAAGCCGTTCTTTTAGAAACAGAAATTAGGATATGATTAAAAACAATACAGTGCTGGGAGTTATTCATCAGGAAACAAAATGGAAGGTGTGTGATATCTATCCACTGTCATGGTGAGGGCTCTCCATAGTACACTTCTGCCTTAAAACTTACTATGCTGGAAACTTCACAGCAAAGATTCCAGTTTTTCACGAAGACCTTATAGTGAAAGGGAATGAGATTTAGCTTCCATGTGTGTGCTTCTTGAACAACATACAATGAGATCTTTTGACATTGTTTCCAAAGCTATTTTCTTTAGCGTACTGTTCTGTGAGATTTCATAGAAAAACATTCCATGATCAGAATATTTGGAAAATGATGAATATTTTGTTCCCTTGTCATAAATTCACTGTATATATTTTTTACATTAAATACGTAGAATTCCTAGAGTAAACAAAAACCTAACAATAAAAAATCCTGCTAATTCATTGAATGCACACATTATACATATGGGTATATGTGTATATATGTGTGTGTATGTATATATATATGTGGTGTGTGTGTATATATATATATACACACATATATGAGAATTCATTTTCAATGAATATTTTGTGGCACTGGATGATACTGATGTCTTGAGAAGGCTGATCTAAGGAGTTAAAACCTATAATTATAAAGGAAATTATAAATTATTATAAAGGAACTACTTTCAGGTGAAACGGGATGCCTAAGGTAGCAGACGTCAGCTACTCTGTATTTCCATCCATGTGATTAAAAAAATTTCTCCAGGGCCATGTCCTCATGGTCGAAGAAGAAGGCCATAGACAGGTACATGTAGGAGTCGTAAAGCTCCAGGTTGATCTGACTGTTGATGGCAGCCTCGCCTTCGGGGTGGTAGTTCTGGCGCACTTGAAAGAGCGGCGCGGTGGCCATGGCTGGAGGCTCTGGCACCAAGGTGAAGGCCAATATGGTTCAGAAGTGGGGACTGCAAGGCCAAAGGCTGTGGCGGAGGGTACCTGCGCCTTTTCAGTATAGGCAACGAGGAAGGCTAGAGGCGGGTGGGCTCCTGGGCTGGCGGCTCTGGAGCTCAGGGCTGGAACTGGAAAGTCCATCTGTTACCCAGGAGTTGGGTGAGGGGTGAGGAGGATCTGTTAACAGATCCGATCGTAGGGGGCAGAGGGAATGGGATCTGGGACTTTGGAGGGGGGGGCTGGATGGGGCAAGGACAGAGGGGCAGAGCGTGAGCACTGTTCGAGATTCTAAGTAACCTGAGTGACACAGGGTGACTTTGTGCTGAGCGTGTGGTCTATATAATATTTTAAAATGTCACTCATGGGGCACCTGGGAGGCTCAATTGGTTAAGCCTCCGACTTGGGCTCAGGTCATGATCTTAGGGTTTGTGAGTTTGAGCCCCACATCAGGCTCTGTGCTTACAGCTTGGAGCCTGTAGACTGCTTTGGATTTTGTGTGTCTCCCTCTCTCTCTCTGTTCCTCTCCTGCTCCCTCTCTCTCCCTCCCTCAAAAATAAATGAACGTTAAAATAAATAAATAAAAATGTTACTCATGAATGTAAGTGCAACCATTTTGAGCAACTGTTCTGAAACATGCATAGTTTCTTAGAACAATTTACTTGAATATTATCCTGATGTGATTGTGCATTGAATATAGTGCTTTTGTGGTATCACTGGAAATTTTAATATCGTAAGGCTTTATTTGGATGGCAGCTATCCTCAGGGACTCAACATCCATGATATTGACACTTCTGATAGCCTCCTCACTTGGTTCCTAGACCTTACTAGTTTCAGTGACCTCCGCTTCTACTCACGGTCAGGTTCGGATTTTTCTGCCAGTAAAACAACACCTCCAAAGTCTCACCGAATCTTTCTACCTCTCAATCTTCCACTCTTTTTGCACTTGTTCTTCCTTCTCTTTATTCTCTCCCATTTCATAATCTTTCAGCACAGTCCTGAAAACATATTGCTTCTGCCCTGTCTGGATCCCAATTTGTACAGTGTCAGTGACCTCTTCACTGACATCCTGGATTTGCCCACTCCCTCTCACCTGGCTTGCTAGTTCCCTTCCTCCTGGGTAAATACAGGTTTCTCTTTTCTCTCACAGGAAACAAAATGTTTAGGTGCATTCTTAGAAGAAAACACTGCTAACCATGTGGATGTGTTCCACCCTTCCAACCTCATCTATACTTTTACTGCCACTCAGGAAGCAATTTTTTTTTTTTTACTCTCCTATTTATATTCTCTGGAATGAGCCACAGTGGTAGGGAATACTGCCGATCTCAAATTGCCTTTCATTAATTCATTCAGTCATTCAGCAAATATATACTGATTACCTAATATGGCCCAGGCACTGGTCTGCAATTTGGGCATACATTAGTAACAAAGAGAGAAGTCTCTGTTCCCGTGAGGTTTGCATTCTAGTGGAGAAGCAAAACAAACTAAACAATAACAAAACTGCCTTATTTCCCCTCTTATTGTTGCACGTATATACATTCAAGGTATTATACATATATGTGGATATTTAAAAGACAAAATATTCTTATAACTCAAAGATATTATAATGGAAGACATAAGACCAATGTAGGTATTTGTAATGTATTTACTTGTGCATTAATTCAACAACCATTTAGACATTCCAAATATGTGTCAGACACTGTGTTTGATTTTACAAATAAACAGAAAAATAAAATGTGGCCTTTGTTCTCAAGGTACAAGATAGAGTGACAGAATATTATAAGTGCTCTCAGATAAAGTGAGGATAAAATGCCTATTTTCATAAAAAGGCTTAATCCCATGGCTTTAATTAATGCACTAATTTTTGGTCTCTTCAATTCTCTTTGGAAATTGACACTATTTTATAATTAGTGTTTATGATCAAGGCAAAAGATCAAATATCAGATGTCACAATATAAACTTGCCTAGGCAGTTTTAGAGGCATGTAACTGTTGATTCTGTAAATAAATAGAATAACATCTACTTGATAAGTTAATTTTAATGATAGAATGACACTACAGATGGAAAAGGACTACATGATCAATTTCTTAATGAGAAAATTATATCCCACATATTCTTAACGCCAGTGTTTCGTGTTAATGTAATTGTAGTCTTTCAAAATTCCCTTGGAAGATTCCGTTGTAGACTTCATTGTAAGAATCTATTTAAGCAGAAGAGATCTTGATATTGTAGAACATTTTCTCGTATTTCAAGATAATTTAAGAATTAACTTATCTCTATAATTATACTCTTCAAATATGCAAAATAATAATACTATTGAATACTAAAGAGTGATAGTGGTATTTCTCTAATATTTCATTCTGCATCATTACTTAGGGAAGAAGGTAACAGTAAAATAGGTATTATAAATAAGAGAAACCTAAGACTTAAAAACCAACTTTTCTAAAGGAAATCAATAAAGAAGCCTAAAGTGGAATTTCAATTTTACACAAAGGAAATCAGCATAAGTATAAACAAAAGCCTTACATTCAGGTTTTCTAAAATAAGAAGTATGAAACTAAATACAAACAGAGAATGGGAAAACTTCAGAGCAGATCATGTTTCTTAAAGATATCAACATAGTACTGTAAGATAAAGGTTTCTTTGAAATGTTTGTGGTCAGTGTTTGTATTGTATTAGTATTAGTGTTCTATAAAGTAACAGAACCAATATATATATACATATATATATATACACACACACACACACACATATACACACACATATATGTATATATAAATGTATGTATATGTGTGTCTATATGTGTATCTGTGTACTAATTTTTTTAAACATTTATTTATGT
This sequence comes from Helogale parvula, assembly GCA_004023845.1. NCBI lineage: Eukaryota > Metazoa > Chordata > Mammalia > Carnivora > Herpestidae > Helogale > Helogale parvula. The sequence goes on from PJEM01008206.1 coordinate 51,507, forward strand.
TTAGACAGAGCATGAGCAGAGGAGGGGCAAGAGAGAAGGAGCCACAGAATCTGAATCAGGCTCTAGGCTCCGAGCTGTCAGCCCAGAGAGAGTTGTCAGTCCAGAGCAAGCTGTCAGCTGAGAGCCCAATGTAGGGCTCCAACTCACAAACTGTGAGATCATGACCTGAGCTGAAGTCAGATGCTCAACTGACTGAGACACCCAGGCACCCCTGTGTATGTGTGTATAAAAATAAGGAATTCACTCATGTGATTCTGGAGGCTGGTAAGTCCCAAAATCTACAGTAGGCAAACTTGAGACCTTGGAGAAGAGATGGTGTAGCTCAAAGACAAATAGCGTGGAAACTTGGAAAGTTCAAGTCAAAGGTAGTAAAAATTCAGTTTTCCAGCTCAAAGCCAATCAGGCTAGAGTGGTTCTCTCTTACTCAGTAGTAGGTCTACCTCATATTTCTCTTCAGGCCTTCAAATGATTGAAGGCTTACCCACATTAGGAAGGGCAATCTGCTCTACTCACAATACTGTTTCAAATGTTATCTTCATGGAAAAATACCCTCACAGGCATACACGGAATAATATTTGACTAAATATCTGTGCACCACTGGCCCAGTCAAGTTGACATGTAAAATTAACCATCACAGCATTAGTGATAATGAATGCAGAGTCAACAAATAAAACTTAGAGTGCCACAAGAGGTGAAAATTCTTTGGCTTTCACTTCTCTTTATCATGAAAAATGTTATAACATTAATAGTTAGACACTAAGTTCTGACACAATATTAGTGATTAGCCCTTATTCATTCATTAAGTATATTTCCAATGAGCACCTATTATATGTTAGGTACTTTTATAGATACTAACATAAAAACTTGTTCTATAAACCCTTCTTGCATTTTGTTGCAGTGAAGTGTTATTCAATGTATGTGTGTGTGTGTATACACACATATATATAGATGTATACATGTATGTGTGTGTGCATGCATATGTGTAAACAAACCATTTAGTGAGGGGTAATGAAAAGTGAAGTATCAGGGAGCCTAGGTGGCTCAGGTCAGGATCTCGTAGTTTGTGGGCTTATGCCCCACGTCAGGCTCTGTGCTGACAGCATGATGTCAACCTGGGACCCTCTCTTCCCCTGTCTGTGCCCCTTCTCTGTTCATGCTTTCTCTCTCAAAATAAATAAATAAACTTTTAAAAAATGATGTATCAATCTAAAATCAATATTACCTATCAATCTAAAGTCAATATTGATCTGTCTCTGGGATGCTGAGTTTGCTATCTTATTATTACAGATACTCTCCTGAGTTAATTTTTATTATCACCTGTATTTTACAGATAAAGAAATTGTGAGTTAGACAGTATGTAATATGCTCAGGTACACATCTTGTGAAAGCAGAAAGTGACAGTCTAAACTGATTCTTCTCTAGGTGGTTTGGAGAGTTTGACTGGACCATGATGAGTTCTTTTAAGACAAAAACTGTTTAATTGTTTGATGCTAAATTTCACATAGTAGGGGCTCAAAAAGATAACTTAAAGGATTGAGAGCCCTATTAAAAGCTTTAGTCTAATTTTTCCAAATTAAAACAACGTTTCTGAATGGGTGTTGAATATATATTTAAACTGTTTCCTTTAGAAGGAAAAAAAGGGGGCACCTGGGTGGCTCAGTCGGTTAAGCATCTGACTTCGGCTCAGGTCATGTTCTCATGGTTCGTGGGTTCGAGCCCCATGTTGGATTCTGTGCTGACAGCTCAGAGCCTGGAGCCTGTTTCAGATTCCATGTCTCCCTCTCTCTCTGCCCCTCTCCCACCCATGCTCTGTCTCTCTCTCTCAAAAATAAATAAACTATAAAAAAAATTTAGAAGGAAAAAAAATCAAAGTTACCCAATGGTGACAGATTACTATTATAATTTTAATTTAATATTCATAAACATAAAACTAGGCATAAAAATATGTATGCTTAAGGTATGTTTTATAATTATACATATATACAAATAAATAAACAGTAATTCTTATTTATATTCATTTACTCATATTTATTATAAATATATGCAAATAATACTATAAAACTAATAAAATTAAAATTAAGAAATTCCAGTCATGCGTCACTTTATGTTTTTTGTTTTAAACACAGTCACTTTTCACTGAGACTAGATTTAGTTACTAACATGAAAGTTTTTTTTGAGTGTGCTCTGTCTCTATGCCCTGATATACATTCATCATCTTAGTTCTTGACTCCTTTTCTTTACTGAAATGATTGACACACTTTAGTTCATATAATGGCTCATAATGTAATTTTGTTTTCAGTTTATGGAAGCCATCATTTAAATATTGTCAGTCTATGTTATTTTTTTATTAACTTATGTAAAGCAAGGTGATACTTTATTCTGATGCAGTTTATTTCATGAAGTATTAAAAGTCTGAATAACTTGGGGTGCCTGGGTGGCTCAGTTGGTTAAGTGTCTGACTTTGGCTCAGGTCATGATCTTATTATTTGTGAGTTTGAGCCTCACATTGGGCTCTGTGCTGACAGCTTAGATCTTGGAGCCTGATTTGGTTTCTATGTGTGTCTCTCTCTCTGCCTCTTCCCCTCTAACACTCTATCTGTATCTCTCTCCCTCTCTCTCTCTCAAAAATAAAAAAAAACACATTAAAACATTTTTTTAAAGTCTCAATAACTTCAATAACTGAAGGTGCTGAAGTTTCATTCTGTTAATCTATTGTGCATTTCTCAGTCATCGCTTTAAAAGGAAGTTTTAGGGATGGTTTAGTGGCTCAGTCAGTTAATCATCTGACTCTTGATGTCAGCTCAGGTCATGATCTCACAGTTTGTGAGATCAAGCCTCACATCAAGAGCCAGCTTGGGATTCTCTCTCTCCCCCTCCCCTACACATGCACACCCTTTCTCTCTCTCAAAATAAATAAACATTAAAAAAATAAAAGGAAGTTTTAGTCTTTGCAGCTGGTAAAACAAATCAACATGACCAAAAGGGTGGACATAAAACAGTTGTCATTTTTACACTAGGACATGTCAATCATACAGCAATCACACATAGCTTGACTCAGAGCACAGAAACAAATGTGGACACTGAGTGTGTCTGGTTGTATTGAGCTATGAAGAAATCAAGATGATCTTGAACATGCTTCTAGTAATTTTTAATTTAGATATAAACACAAGAACAGATCCATGGAATTCTCAAGTACAGCTGAAGTATACTGAGTTAGAATATCACGAGCACACCATACATCTAATCAGTAAGTATTTAGGATGTAATATATGCTGAGCTTTGTGCTGAATGCTGAATGATTGCAACAGACATTGACTTTAATAGCATAGCCCAAGAATCTGTTTCAGTTCACTTTGTTCACCAACAAAATGCAAATATGACCAATATAAAATTAGTTGTTAATTGATAATCAATAGAATATGTACTAATTTACTTTGAACAGTTTGATGTTTTCAATAATGTTTTGCTTAAAATCATTACTCCTATTGTCACAGAAACAGAAATTGCAATAGAAATTCTCATAGCTTTTCATACATAGCAATTATGTTTAGGGAAAATAGACAGTGAAATTTTGTTAATTAACCTTGTCAACCTTAAAACAAAATGGCCATTTATTTTACCAGCACAGTGAGTTTATTTGCATATAGCAGAGGAATTGCACTTTGAGACAGGCAAACTATGACAAACCATACACATGTCTAGAGAGCAAAGGAAAGAAACTTGGTTTTACCGACGAAAGAAGGAAATTGGGAGTGGCTGTTTAGAACAAAAGTCCAATGTAGGAGGATGACAGTTCAAACTTCTTTTTGACTGAGTTTGGGAGTTTCTCATGGGTTGTTGGTATTGCTGTGCAAGAAGACAATTTTCCTTCCTCTTGCTGGGATAATAAACCAATTTTTTTTTCCTGGTAGGGAATCCATAGTTGGATTCTTCCCATTGAGGTCTGCAGTTGATGATGAGAGGTAGTTGTAGATGTAGCCCCCTTCAGGGCTTTCCAGTTCTCTTTTAGTTGGGATTTCCTTTATTTATTTTTACAACATAAAGATCCAGAATGTCTTAGTTGAAGCTGTAGATATTTTATTTTATTGAACACAAGTGTATGTCTTTCCAAACATAATCTTTTTAAAATTATGTTTTTAGGGGCAACATAGTTTTCCTATGGCGAAAAAGCATAATCTTTTAAAAATTTTGCTATGATTCCATATCTTACTGTAATATTAACCCAGAGTGTTAATAGGATAAGCTTACATTTAATGTGATCATTATTCTTCATAATTGGACATATGTAATCAATTTACTCTCATTTTAAATTTGGTAAACTTTTCTTCCACACCGTGAATGGCTTATTTGATGTTTTCCTCTTTCAGAAAAGTATACCTCAATCAGCAAATGTTAAAACTCAGTGAAAAGCATAACTTATAAAAGAAGAAGTTTTGTCAAGTGCTTCCTGTATGTTATTCATATTTATTCTCTTCCCTTTGAGCTTTTAATTCTTCAACTCTTACTTATACATGAAAAATAAACAATGTACTTTTGACTTATTTTCTTGAATGCTTTTTCCAATTTCCAAAAACATCTCTGAACATTTAAAGTCAGGTCAGCCTATTTAGGGAATTTCAAATTTCTAGGAAATATCTGATACTAAGTAGCTTTATGCTAAAATGATTCTAAACCTCGTTTACTTCAATATGAATGAATGGATTTAGATATATTCTTTAAGTAAGAAAGATTATTTAACATTTTACTTTTGCTTATGCCGTTAGTACTACATGATAAACAACTCATGAAGAAAGGTTCATTAATAATGTGGCAAATGCTATTGCCTTTATAACTCAGTTCTCCATTAGTAGTGTTATGCCTTGATTTTCTCTTGTCAGAAAAGTGCTGATTCTTCAAAAACATTGAAATATAAATTTATATAGTGTGTGTATGTGTGTATTGGAAGAAGGGTTGCGTGTAAAGACAAAACTTAGCATTCCTTTACAGAATATGAATTAAAGATGTGGAGTAACTAGTGGATTTGGGAAGGAAGGTGAGGCCAAAGGCAGCCCTCTTGAAAGCGAAGAAGCTGTTGAAACTGGAAATTGAGGGGGAGAAAGCTTTTGAAAAGAATTACTCTTCCCATTGGCTGTGTGTGCGGTAAAGTCCCTGGCTTGGAGCAGAAGGGGAAAGCTGGGCCCAGAACAACTTCTGGCGGCGGGGAATATTCTTTTCTTGTACACGTAATTGCTTAGCATTCCTTAGAGCTTAAATCACTGCCAAAGACTAAAAGCATTAATGATAACTGGAAATGTCAGTTCCATGTCCAGAATAATGTATTTACAGTGCTTCCTTCCCTGTTTTGCCATGTCTCTGTCAATTATCAATGCTTTTATTACCCTCTAAATCATTACTTTATTTATTTATACATTAATCAAATGTATTCCTCAATTATGCTGTAGAGAAATGCAATTTTCCCAATGTGGCCCTTACCCCTTAATTATCTTTTCTTTTTCATAATCACAGTCCTTAATTTTTAGAAAAAAGGTTTATAAATGGATCAAGGTACACAATTCTCCAAATTATGAAAATCAATTCCTATATCATTATAGATTGGCAAGTACATTGATCACACTGGAGTACTTTAGTTAATCAGTTTGTCTACAGAGATTACAGCTTCAAGATGACAAAACATATTCAGTTTATTCAGTTGTTAGAAATGTGGAAGGGAGAAGTTAAAATTGGAATAATAAGATTCTATGTAAAACTAAAACTCCACTTTCTATTCTCCCAGAGACACTATTTTATTATAAACCAGGGTGGTGAATCTCCTAGCCATGCTATTAAATATATGTGGTTTAATTACATTCTAAGTTAAATGAGTTCATTGGAGTAAATCTATGGATGGGACACTGAATCTTACAAAACTGTTTTATAGCTGAATGATGTAGAGCATCTTTCAGACTATCTTCTTGCAAAGGAATGTCGGTAGGTCAAATGAACAAGAGAAAACAGGTAATAATATAATAATAGGACTATTTTTATAAAATAGTAATTCACTTCATAATTTGTGATAGGTTCAATGACATCTTAGGAATCCATGGGATGCCTGGGTGACTCAGTCGGTTAAGTGTCTGACTCTTGGTTTCAGCTCAGGTCATGATCTCACAGTTTCATGAGTTCGAGCCTTGCCTTGGGCTCCGTGCTGACAGTGTGGAACCTGCTTTGGATTCTCTGTCTCCCTCTCTCTCTCTGCCCCTCCCTCACTTGCACTGTCTTTGTCTCTCCCAAAATAAATAAACAAACTTTAAAAAAAAGAAAGAAACCATGGCGTGGAGGCCCCTGTTGACTCATTTGGTTAGTCTATGACTCTTGGTTTCAGCTCAGGTTATGATCTCATAACCTGTTGTGGGCTCAAGCCCCACATCTGCCTCTGTGCTGATGGTGTGGAGCCTGCTTGAGTTTCTCTCTCTCTGACCCTTCCCTGCTCACTCGCTCTCTCTCTTAAAATAAGTAAATAAATAAAAAAAAACATGGTATGTATGTGTATAGTGAATGTATACATTTATATGTACATGTTATGATCTAATAGCTAATGTAATGTTTGCTAAAATTTGGACCTTAATGTGGATTGTGGTATGAATATATATGTTATTATAAAGACATATGATTATCATAAATTAATGGCTTTTATTTCATAATTTGGGTTAGAGTGGTTATAATTTACAAATAGTAATAATATGGAATATTTTTACCCACCCTTCCAAAGTTGGACATTAGCCAGGTAAAGTAGAATTAGCAGGAACATAATTTTAGCTGATTATCTGTGCCTTTTTTTCTGTGACCTTTTAAGTATTTAAAAGATACAAATGTTGCCTTAAAAGCCATGGAGGAAGATTAAATCAGCACTAGTACAGAACTGAGATTATTGATTATTCTGCATTTTTCATATCCATAATACGAAGTGATTCTGGAAAGTTTTTTGCTAGCTACTAGAAAATAAGCTAAGATTTATAGTAGCTCTTTGAATGCATCCATCAAAGTTCCATCAATAGGAATGTGCAGTCAGCCTTCTTTTGATTAAATCAGTGAACATAACGTAGTACCATTTACATGTTCTCAGACAGTGTTTTATTACTTTAACAACACAAGAAATGGTCAAGATTATAGCCACTCGAGAGGTCTTCTAACTATATCCCAGATATTTTCATGTGTACCTGGCATGAACTGCCTTATAAAATAGAGGTGCATCTGCCTGATTATTCCCTAATATTATAATCTATCTGTATTAGTGAATTGGAGCTGTGGATCAGGTAATATGTTTACACTGAGATAGAAACACTCTTCATATTTTTTCCTGGAATTTATCTATATAAGAAATAAAATGAACCTTCTACAGACACAGAAAAATAGTAGCCTGATGTTGTTTCTTATTATCTCTTTGAGTAAGCCATCTGTTCTCCCTCAGCCTCAAGTTCTTTACTTAAATAAGTGGTCTTGGACTGTATTCTCTGTGAGATACTGTGGTCAAATGATTTTATGTGCGGGGATTTCAACCCTTGGCTGCACATCAAAATCAATTGAGTGAATTTCGATTCAGCAGGTTCAGGATAAAATTTTGGCTTATGTACTTTTAAGAAGTGCCACAAGTGATTCTGATACTGAACCAGAATATGGAATGCTGATTCTGTACTATTTGGTGCAAAGAACAAAATGGAATATCTAAGTCTACATATTGCTTATACTTTATCTAAATTTCATATCTTGTGAAAATATGTCAGTGTGTATAGCATTGGTAAAATAGCAGTGTATCATAATAAGAAAAGGTGCTTACAGTGTTATTGGTAGAAAAAATGATCGGAATAGACTGTATTAATCAGGGCTTTCCAGAGACACAGAACTGGTGTATATATATGACACTTCTATATGACTTATGTATAAGGTTTCATTTTCCTTCCTTCTGATTTTAACTTTCTCCAGATTTGGTTACCTTGGTTGATACCATTACTACTTTGTTTTTTTTTTAAATTTTTTTTAATGTCTTTTATTTATTTTTGAGAGACAGAGACAGTGCAAGCAGGGGAGGGTCAGAGAGAGAGAGGGACACAGAATCTGAAGCAGGCTCCAGGCTCTGAGCTAGCTGTCAGCACAGAGCCTGACGCGGGGCTTGAACCCACGAACTGTGAGATCATGACCTGAGCCGAAGCTGGCCGCTTAACCGACTGAGCCACCCAGGCGCCCCATACTTTGTTTTTTAAAGCCTTTGAAAGTCTTTTGGACCTATAAAAGGCACAGGCCTCTTAAAAAGTAATATTCAGGTTTTGATGTGCACAAGAATAATCTAAAGACCATGTAAAATGCATATTCTTGGCTTCATTTATAGAAAATTCTGATGCAGTTTATATGGGGAGAGGGTGCCCACAAATCTGCATTTTAAGGGAGCTACAGTTTGTTTCTCTCTAGTTTGCTCAATAGCTATCTTATATTAATCCATCAGAATGCAATATGGACTTTAAAAAGACTGAAGCTTTTATTTTGGAATATTAGATTTATAAAACAGTTGCAGAGATTGTGTGGAGACTTCACTCAGCTTTACTTAATGTTAATATTTTACATGATACTTATGTTAAAACTTAAAAAAAATTGGTACATTGCTTTTATAGCTAAACTCTAGACTTTATTCATATTAGTAGATTGTGTTTTTTTTTTTTACAATAAAGTACTTTTAAGGTTCCAGAATCCAATCCAGTATATCACAATGAGTTAACTTGTCATTAGTATCCTTCAATGGTCTTTGACAGGTTCTTAGCCTTTCTGTGTTTTCCCATGACCTTTATAGTTTTGAGAAGTACTGGCCAAGTATTTTGTATAATGACCCCGAATTTGGGTTCATTACGTGTTTTTCTCATGATTAGACCAGGATTCTGGGTTTAGGGAAAAATACCATAGAGGTTAAATATCTTTCTTATCATTGTATTGGGGGGGTACATGATACTCGCATGACTTATAACTGGTGATGTTAACCTTGATTACTTGGCTAAGACGAAGTCTCCAGATTTCTTCACTGTTAATTAAGTTTAGTATTGTTTTCTTTCCATACTACATCTTTTTGATTCCATCTCATACTATCAGGAGGGAATGTAAGACCCATGTCCTAGAGAGAGGAGTATCTACATATCCTATTTGAAATTTTTTTGTGAGAAAGTTTTGTACCTTCTCCATTTCTTTATTTATTCATTTATGCATATCAGTGTGGACTTAAGGACATTTATTTTATATTGTGCAATAATTTATAAATTTTGTTAATTATATTGCTCAAATTGTTCTAACTTAGGCCAGCAGGTTCACTTTTAGTTTGGCTTTTGTGTTCCTTTCATCTGCTTCTATTCTTTTGCTTTCTCAGCATTTCCCTTTTTTGACACTACATAATACTCCATACATAATAATCTTGTATTTTCATTGTCCCAGCCCTAGAATTGGTCATTTCTCCAAGGATGTCTTAGAGGTTTTTGTTTTCTGTTATTTTGGAGAATGCTATTTAGAAACCAGCATTTGGATACTGGATATGCTTGTTGCTTATTGGTTGTCATTGTTTCTAGTCTCTTGGCAGACAGAGCTAAGAAATATATGTATGCATACTAACCAATGTATACACACATATCTATAATCATTTCTTTAGGTATCTATTTCTATACATATTAAAATTAACTCGAGTTCATACTGATGTCTCTGACTCTAGTGTCATTGCAGTTCATTCGAGCCTTCTCCCTTTGGTTATTTGTAACTTCTTTTACTGATAGTGAGGAGCCTGACACATCATTTACCATTTATTTCTCATTTGTTCAATCTTAGTATGCATGCAGTTTCATATTTTTAAATTGTACTCCCATGAGAAACAAATTTACCAAGTAAGATTGTGTTTAGGTACAGTTATTTTTGTGTGCAAAATTTTGTGTATTTTGTGTCTTAGATTTCCCAAACAAAACATTTTCCAAAGTCACTTATGTCAGCTCCTTTTTCTCCACTCCATTCAGTGCAGTTATATCATATATAGATAATACAGTTAGATTTATTTGTCACAGAGTACATTCCATCCTGGAATACTATGATTTTTAAAAAAATTGCATGCATTAAAGGTCACCCTGTGATGTACTGTTTTGTAAGTTTTGACAAATGCGTAGAATCACATATTTTCACCTAGTAATGTATAGAACAGTTGCGTCATCCAAAAAATTTCCCGGAGTCCCCTTTGTAGTCCGTCAGTCCCTCCCAACCCCTGACAAATACTGATTTGTTTTCCATCCCTATAATTTGTTTCTTTTCCAGAATATTGAATAAACAGAATCATACAATACACAAGCTTTTGTATCTGGTATCTTTGACTTAGCAATATTTAAGATCCATCTTGTGTGAATCAATTGTTTCTTTTATCACTGATAGTATCTCTTATCTCCAATACCAAATCTGTTTATCCATTCACTTGTTGTTTATCCATTCCAATACCAAATCTGTTAATTATTTCCAGGCCGGGACAATTATGAATAAAGCTTCTATAAACAATTGTGTATAGGTTTTTGTGTGAACATAGATTTTCAATTAACTGGGGAGTAGCAATGTTGGATCCTATAGTAAGAGTGCTTTGCTTTATAAGAAATTTCCAAACTGTTTTCCCAAGTAGTTTTATCATTTTACATTTCTACTAGCAATGAATGTGAGTCCCTATTGTATTCAATCTTCATTATCATTTTTTATTGTCAGTTTTTAGATATTAGCTATTCTAATAGGTGTATAGTGATATCTCATAGTGACTTTATTTGTTTTTCCCTAATGACAAATGATGAGCATCTTTTCATATACTTACTTGCCATCTGTGTATCTTCTTTAGTGATTATATGTATTCACCAGGTAGTTTGATTTATTATTGTTGAACTTTTAAGGGTTCTTTATGTATCCTGTACGTTATACTATTGAAAAGTGGAAAAAAATGAAGTGGCTATAAGGTACAAAAATTCTGTTTTTAATAAATCATCATATGAAAAATTTTGAAGATGCCCAGTTGAATGATAGTATATTTTATTTTTATTTTTTACCTATTTAAATGTATTTTTAATGTTTCATTTCCTTTGAGAGACAGAGAGAAACTGAGCATGAGCCGGGTAAGGGCATAGAGAGAGGAGACACAGAATCCAAAGCAGGCTCTAGGCTCTGAGCTGTCAGCACAAAGCTAGACGTGGGGCTCAAACTCACGAGCTGTGAGATCATGACCTGAACTGAAGTTGGATGGCCAACTGACTGAGCTACCCAGGCGGCCTTTTTTTTTATTAAACATATTTTTTAAAGTTTTTTTAAAAAATCCAGTTACCATACAGTGTAATATTAGTTTCAGGTGTATAATATAGTGATTTAACACTTCCATAAAACACCCAGTGCTCATCACAGTGAGTGCATTCCTTAATCCGGATCACCCGTTTAACTCATTTCCACACCTACCTCCTTCCCTCTGGTAACCATCAGTTTGTTCTATATAGTTAAAGATCTGTTTCTTGGTATGTATCTCTCTCTCTCTCTCTATCTCTTTTCCCCTTTGCCCATTTGTTTTGTTTCCTAAATTCCACATATGAATGAAATCATATGGTATTTGTCTTTCTCTGACTGACATATTTCACTTATCGTAATACTTTCTAGCTCCATTCATGCTACTGCAAATGGCAAAATTTTATTCTTTATTGTGGTTGAGTAATACTCCATTGTATATATATGTACCACATCTTCTTTATTCATTCATCAGTCAAAGGACACTTGGGATGTTTCCATAGTTTAGCTATTGTAGATAATGTTGCTATAAACATCAGGGTCCATGTATCACTTTGAATTGGTATTATTGTATTATTTTTGGGTAAATACCTAGTAATGCAATTGCTGGATTCAAGAGTAGTTCAATTTTGGGGGCACCTGGGTGACTCAGTTGGTTAAGCATCCGACTTCGGCTTGAGTCATGATCTCATGGTTTGTGGGTTTGAGCCATTGTCAGGCTCTGTGCTGACAGGTCAGAACCTGGAGTCTGCTTCAGATTCTGTGTCTCCCTCTCGCTCTGCTCCTCCTCTGATCACACTTTGTCTCTCTCTCTCAAAAATAAAAATAAATTAAAAAATAAAAAAAATTAAAAAACAGTAGTTCTATCTGTAACTTTTTGAGGAAAGTCCATCTGTTTTCCACAGTGGCTGCATCCGTTTTCATTTCCACTAATGCTACAGGAGGGTTCCCTTTTCGCTACATCCTCACCCACACCTGTTGTTTCTTGTGTTGTTGATTGTAGCCATTCTGACAGGTGTGAGGTGATATCTTTTTGTAGTTTTGATTTGTATGTCCCTGATAATCAGTGATATTGTGCATCTTTTCATGTGTCTGTTGGCCATCTGGATGTCTTTAGAAAACTGTCTATGCATGTCTTTTTTGATTGTTGAGTTTTGTAAATTCTTTATGTATTTTGAATATTAACCCTTTATCACATATGTCATTTGCAGAAATCTTTTCCCATTCTATAGGTTGCCTTTCAATTTTGTTGATTATTTCCTTTGCTGTGCAGAAGCATTTTATTTTGATGAAGTCTCAATAGTTTATTTTGATTTTTGTTTCCCTTACACAGGAGACTTATCTCAAAAGAAGTTGCTACCACCCATGTCAGAGAGGTTCCTGCCTATGTTCTCTTCTAGGATATTTATGGTTCCCATGTCTAACATTTAGGTATTTAATCCATTTTGAATTTATTTTTGTACACGGTGTAAGAAAGTGATACAGGTCCATTCTTTTGCATGTTGCTGTCCAGTTTTCTCAACTGAAGTACTGTCTTTTTTCCAATTGAGCATTCTTTCCTGTTTTGTTGAATATTAATTGACCATATAGCTGTCGGTTTTTTTCTGTGTTTTCTGTTCTGGTCCATGGATTTATGTGTCTGTTTTTATGCCAGTACCATCCGACTTTGATCACTACAGCTTTGTAATATACTTTGAGGTCTGCAATTTTGATACCTCCAGCTTTGCTTTTCTTTTTCAAGGTTGCTTTGGCTATTCAGAATCTTTTGTGGTTCCATATAGGTTTTAGGATAGTTTGTCCTAACTCTGTGAAAAATGCTATTGGTAATTTAATAAGGATTACATTAAATGTGTAGATTGCTTTGGGTAGTATAGACATTTTAACAATATTTGTTCTTCCAATCCATGAGCATGGAATGTTTTTCCATTTCTTTATGTCATCTTCAGTTTCTCTCATCAGTGTTTGATAGTTTTCAGAATACAAGTCTTTCATCTCTTTGGTTAGGTTTATTCCTAGCTTCTTACTGTTTTCAGTGCAGTTGTACATGGGATTGCTTCCTTAATTTCTCTTTCTGCTGCTTCATTACTGGTGTACAGAAATGCAACAGTTTTCTGATTTTGACGTTGTATCCTGAGACTTTACTGAATTTGTTTATCAGTTCTAGCAATTTTTTGGTGGAGACTTTCAGGTTTTCTACATGGAGTATCATGTCATCTGCGGATAGTGAAAGTTTGACTTTTTCCTTGTGAATTTGGATCTTTCATTTCTTTTTATTGTCTGATTGTTCTGGCTAGCACTTCCAATACTGTATTGATAAATCTGGCTAAGTATATTATTTTTATTAATTTTTTCAAAGAAATAGGAACTCGTGGTTTCATTTATCTGGTATATTTTTTAAAATTTTCATATCAGTTATACTTCTGCTCTGACCTTTATTAATTCTTTCCTTCTGCTGGCTTTAGACTTCATTTGTTGTTCTTTTCTAACTCCTTTAGGTGTCTGGTTAGGTTATTTATTTGATATTTTTCTTGCTTTTGTACGTAGGCCTGAATCCTATATACTTCCCTGTTAGGACCGCTTTTGTTGCATCCTAAAGGTTTTGGAATGTTGTATTTTCATTTTCATTGCTTTCTGTGTATTTTTTTAAATTTATTCTTTGATTTTCTGGTTGACCCATTCATTGTTTAGTAGCACATTGTTTAGCCTCCATGTATTTGTGGTCTCTCGACATTTTTCTTTGGTTGACTTCTAGTTTCCTAGAGTTGTGATCAGAAAAGGTTTTCAATATGATTAATTCTTTTTGTATTTGTTGAGGCCTGATTTGTGACCTAATATGTGATCTATTCTGCAGAATGTCCCATGTGCACTTGAAAAGAATGTGTATTCTGCTGCTTTAGGATGGAATGTTCTGAGTACATCTTTTAAGTCCATCTGGTCTGGTGTGGCATTCAAAGCCATTGTTTCCTTAATTATTTTCTGTTTAGTTGGTCTGTCTATTGAAGTAAGTTATTGTATTATTATCAGTGAGTTCCCATTGTTATTGTATTAGTTTTTTTATGTTTTTTATTTGTTTTTGAGAGCCAGAGAGAGACAGTGTGAGCAGGGGTGGGGCAGATAGAGAGGGAGACACAGCATCTGAAGACAGGCTCCAGGCTCTGAGCTAGCTGTCAGCACAGAGCCTGATGCGGGGCTCAAACCCACAAACCGTGAGACCATGACCTGAGCCGAAGCCAGACGCTTAACCGACTGAGCCACCCAGGCGCCCCAGTTATTGTATTATTAACAATGAGTTCCTTCTACCAGAACTGAGACGCTGAAGAACTTTCTTTCTGGTCAGGAGACTTGGTGTGATCAGGCGCCCCATTTATTGTATTATTAACAATGAGTTCCTTCTACCAGAACTGAGACGCTGAAGAGCTTTCTTTCTGGTCAGGAGACTTGGTGTGATGAGGCGCTTGTGCTCATCTCACTGGGGGAGACCTCACTGCACTGAGAGGTGACATTGACTGAGAAGGGCAGTCCTGCCAGAGCACAGGTGTGTGGGAGTTAGTGTAAGCAAATTAGGCAACCAACGTGGGCGCTCTGCTACTTTCTGCAGGTGGGTCTGTTTGTACTAAGGGGTAGGGGAGGGAAATGGTGCCAGCCAGCCCCTTTGTTCATGGAGAGGCATCTCTGAATGTTGCTTTTTAGACAGCCTTCTGGGAAGAACAAATAATCTTCCTCATGAGCCTCAGATGCTCTTCAGATCACTGTTTCTGTGCTGTCTTCCCCTGGGTTGTTTTCCTCTCTTCTCTCTAAGAGCAATGCAGTGCCCTCCAGGTTCTATCCCAGCCCAGCCCTGGACCTTTAAATCTCCAGGCTTTAAGCTCCACTGGTTATAAGAACTCACAAAATTCAGGCCCTCTCATTTCCCAAGCCAGTGCCTTTGGGGAAGTTTTCTCCTTTGTGTCCCACCCATGTGCTTTCTCTCTCTCTCTCATCCACTGTTGTGACCTCAGCTCCCTCCTCACCTCAGCACCTGTGATTCCTGTCTCCCTTAATCCATGTCTCTGCACTTCCTACCTTCTTTGATGAGGCCTCTTTTCTCCCTTTAGCTGTGGAGTTTGTTCTTTCAGTCTTGAATTGGATTTACCAGGTATTAGGGTGATGTGATAGTTATCTAGTTGTGTTTTTGAAACAAGATGAAGGTAGGGCCCTCCTACTCAGTTGTCATCGTTCCTCTCTCCAACCTTAGTATATTTTAGACAAATACTCATATTAGCTAGTAGTTTGAGTATTGTTATAGGTAATCACTGAAAAATTACCTCTCGAATTTAACACAAGTTGTATAGAATATCTCCAAATAAGAAAGTTAAAAATATATCTGCATCAAAAATCTGTCTTACCAATTTAACATTATGAAATGTACTAAATATATTGAGACTTTAAAGAACATTATTAAAATCAATAAATGAAAATATGCGTGAGATAGAATTAGATCTCTCTGGCTCTTCTTCCCCTTTGTGCATTGACTATAGCTTAGTTCTGATTATAATTATATTTTATAAAATAGCACAGTTAAACTGAATGCTTATTTTGTGCCTGACACTATGCAAAACAATGTTACATAGATTTTCTTTATGTACACATAATCCATTTGTTTGATTTCATGAGAAACTTAAAAGTAATAAATATTGTGTCCAATTTACAGAGGAGGAGCCAAAGGCAAAAGAGGCAATTATCATGCCCCATTGACAAGAAGGACCAAGGCATACTTGCTAGTAATGCTCGAAAACATCTTTCATCTTTATCTAACAAGGGAAATGGTAAACACTTCCTTGACAGAATAAGCACATTTAAAACAATTTATTCTGTCATGAAATATATGGTAAATGAATAGTCCAAAGTAAATTTGTCTATATGTAAAAACTTTACAAAACAGCTTTTTCATAGGCATTGTTATAAGCACCATAAAAGAGAGAAAAATTTAACTGGTTTCATTCATGGAAAAATTTGGGTTTGCAATTAGATCTATAGAGTGAAAAATATAACTCTGTGACATTAATTGCCTACTACTTCAAAGAAAATGTCTTAATTTACAACATCTAATGTATTTATTTTTATTTCTTTGAACTTCTTTTCTTCTTATAGATCATATTGTGCCACCAGTGTTCAAAATTCTCATATCATTCCTTCATTTAAAAAAGTATTTTGTTAAAAACTCTTCTTTTAGAATTTTTAAAATATGATTGCATGAAAGGAAAATTTCCTTAGCATTTGCCTATTTGTCTTATTTCATAGAATTGGTCATGTGAGTGGGTATGAATAGTCAGTACAAAATAGATTTTAGCAGGAATTATTTTATTCACATGTTCTATCCAGCATTTCTGGTCAAGGGTTTGATGTGCATCTGATCCTTTGTCCTTAGTAGGTACGTTGTTTTTCAGCTTTGTAATCTTTTTGAAAAGGCTTATCTTTGAGATTCTGAAATTTCATCAGCATATATTTCAGAGTGGGTTATTTTTGTTTCTTTTTAATTCAGTAGTTTATCCCATAGACCTATTTCATTCTGTAAACTTGGATCTTTCTTCAACTTAGGGATACTTATCAATGCCTCTTTGATGATCGTTTATGTTCTCTGATTTTAGGATATGCACTAGTATTGTATTGGACACTATCACCACATTTTTTTAAATACAAATTTTATTTATTTAATTTGAGAGAGAGCGAGCAAGAGCTCAAGCATGAGTTGGGAGGCAGAGAGAGAGGCAGAGAGAATCCTAAGCAGGTTCCACACTGTCAGTGTGGAGCCAATGCAGGGCTGAAACACACAAACCGTAAAATCATGACTTGAGCTGAAATCAAGAGTTGGATGTTTAACTGACTGAGCTACCCAGGTGCCTCTTCATCACATTTCTTAATTATCTCTCATATTATCACTTTACCTTTTGCTCAACATTTTACAATGGTTTCCTAGATTTTATTTCTCTTTTGCCTGGTCTATTGCATTATTTGGTTCATATACCAAATATTTAAATTCCAGAAACAGTATTTTGATTTTTAATTTGTAACATATAAATGTAATATATTAATTTCAAAATATTAGCTCATATTACTTGCTTAAACTAAATAGTAAATACAGATGAAACTCTCTTACGTAAATGTTTTCTTAAGGTTCTTCCACTTGATATGTGAAAAGTTTAATAGATAGACATTACTTGAAAATTGGAAGAAAAATGTTCTGAGGTCAGATGAGTTTTAGGGAACCTTGCGTTTGACAAATGTCAAACTTATTTCTTGAATCCATTATTTTAAATAGCATTTGATAAACTTATGGGCATTAGAAACACTAAGAAATTTTTTATACAGAGAATTTTTCAGATTTATTTTCCTAAAAATATTTATAAATCAAGAAACAAATTAAGGCACAAGGCAATATCAGAAATGGAAAAATACCACTTTAGAATATATGGCTTTGGAAATATATGTTTTACAGTGAAATTTAAAAATTTAATGTGGTATATTGCTAGAAATTTCTGCTATCTTTGTATTAAGTGCATACATTAAGATGTATTTCTGAATATAAGAGTAAGGGATTATTATTTATTGCAGCATGCCCCATTCCATATCCTCTTACAGGATTTCAGAACTAATTTTTTTACATTTTTACATTAATGAGAGTTTGGAAGATATATTTTACTAGATGATGTAATGATATATAAATGAGGGTAATTCAAGGACCACTGAAAGGCTTGACTAAGTTTATTTTAGCTTTCCTTCTTAACACTACTAAGAAAGTACTGTGTAAGATTTTTCTTGTATAAAATTTGTTATAATCGGATCAACAGTGGGCTGTGAAAGTAGAACCAGTCACCATACACATTGGCTGCCTATATCTTTGTCATAAGCTGAGCTGTACTGAATACTGCCTGTTTTGTAGCCAGTTTATAGAAAAATGACATCTGTTTATAGTGACGACTTTTTCCCCTTAACAGGATGAACAGAATATTCTCAGAAACATTGGAAATATTTTCAGTGTAGACAATTTTGGAATTGAAACTGCATTTATTTTAATTGATTTAACTCATATGGTTAAGTGTTTTCAAGCCCCTTTATATATAAATCTTTGGTGCATTATAGTGCATTATTGAATATAGTTTATTAGACAATGGAATTTTATGAACTTACGTAATTTTTTCCTTTCCTTAGCCAGGAGTAAATAAAGTACCTCTTCTAAATAATAAATTTTGTAAACTATTGATAAAATGGCTTTGCTAAAAAAAAGGAAAGCAAAATTAAATGGAAAGTTTGTTGCTATCTTCTGCCACCATCATCTTGCAGAACACAAGTTTCATATTCACATTAAAAAGACATATTGCTGATGTTGATCATTAACCAGGAAAATGAGCCATAGGGGATACATTATGCTAAAGAACAGCTAAATGAGAAGTATTCCCAAGATACTTGCTTCTGGAAAACAGCCTATAACTAAAATCTTTTAAATAGTATTCTTTCTTTTTATAAACTGTTACCCTGAAAAGGTAAAAGTCACTACCCAAATGTGAGATGTTACCACACCCCTACATTGTATGACCTTATATATCTGTAAATTGAAGTCCTCCTTTTACATTAATTTTAGTTTTAATAGTGAGTATTCTGGTAGTTGGCAAAAAGTTATAAATAATAGCTTTATGATATAATAGGAGACTTGGGAATTGAGATAATTCGTGATATGTATTCTCAGTGCACTGCTACTTCATTTAAGGTACATGGGTGCAGAATGAATGCAGTAAGCATTTTTTAGTCCCTTCTCAGGAGGTGATGAAAGACTTGGGGTTTTGTGTCAAACAGTTGAAAGCCTGACTCCACCTGTTCGAAGTTATGTGAACTTTTGTATAGTGATTTATGCATCAGAAAAATAGGACTAATAGTAACAGATATTGTAAGTGTTGAGTTAGGTGACGCATTTAAAATGACACTAATAACACACTTAGCTTATTGGTTTCAATCAATATGTGGTAGCAATTATTTTTAAAAGGCTGACTTTGAGAAAGTAGTCTATTCATTATGTAAACACTCACTTTTTTTCATCTCTAGATTTTTGTAAGTTTGGAAGGCTAGTATAATACCCTTTCACTTCCTTTCCCCCTTTTCCTTTTCCAGCTAGCCAATGAAATAACATTTATGTTTTTTCCAGTAAAATTGTTAGCAGGTAGCACATATGAATAGCTTTGGGAATCAGTAAATCCCAAAGATTACTATGAAATAGGAACTAGACTTCAAAAGTTAGCTTATAAATGGCTACATTTACATAGGCATTAGATATTTCTTATGTTATTGTCCTGAATTGCTATTTAAGAGTATCTGTCTTGTCTCTCTAACAACAGAAAAAAAAAAATGGAACCTTAGAATTTGTCCATTTCCATTA
The DNA here is from genome assembly GCA_004023845.1 of Helogale parvula. NCBI lineage: Eukaryota > Metazoa > Chordata > Mammalia > Carnivora > Herpestidae > Helogale > Helogale parvula. The sequence goes on from PJEM01008206.1 coordinate 71,206, forward strand.
CAGATTTTTTTTCTCATGGAGGCTCAATATTAATGGTGTAATAAATAGTAGATATTGTAGAGTTATTCTTGTTTGCTACATACAGATCCGCTAAATACTGGTACTGGCATTCTGTATTGCATTGTGAAAATTTTGATAGTTTATAATGCTGCATTTGCTTTTTTTTTAACAAAATGAAGGAAAGATTGCAAATATTCCACATGTAGCAAATTTTAGTGATTTTTATTTTTTAAGTTAAAATGTTTTTTTCAGATTAATTGAGATATAATTGACATATAGTATTGTTTAGGGTGTCTGATGTGATGATTTGATACAAATATATATTATGGAATGATGATCACAATAAAGTTAGTTAATACATCCATCACTTTCTGTAACTAGAATTTTTTCTGTGTGGTGAAAACATTTAATATCTACTCTCTTAGCAACTTTCAAATATATAATACAGTATTGTTAACTGTAGTCATCATGCTGTACATTAGATCCTTAGAACTTATAACCCTTTGACCAACATCTCCCCGTTTCCACAACCTCCTAGTCCTTGGTAGCAACCATTCTACTCTCTGTTTCTATGAGATTGATATTTTTAGATTCCGCATATAAGTAAGATCATACAGTATATGTCTTCCTCTGTCTTCTGACTTATTTTGCTTATCTTAATGCCCCCAAGGTCCATCCATGTTGTTGCAAATGGCAGGATTTCCTTATTTTGTTATAGCTGAATAATATTCTTGTCTCTCATCTGTATTTCTATCTATCTGTCCTTGTATACGACATATATAGATGATATATGGGATACACATATTATATATACACACACACACACACACACACACACATACACACACAGGCGTACACACACACACACACACACACACACACCCCTCACTTTTTTTTTTTTCATTTTCATTATCCATTCATCCATCAAGGGACACTTAGATTGTTACCATGTCTTGTCTGAATGATATTTAGACGTTAGTTACTTATCCCTGGACACAGGAAAGAATGTGGTCGACAAGGTGTAACTAGTATAATTAAAACCACATGTAGTATTCCCCTGCTCATATGACGAAAGATTTAGGACTCTGAATGGTTCTTTTTAAACCAATAGTCCATTTGCAAGCTAGAACCCACGGTATGAATTTAGGGACCAATAAATAATTCTACTAAAACATTTTCCTCTGGTGTTTAGAAAGTTGCTCTGCTACCTTCCCAGCCTTACCCCCATTTCATCAGATGCCTACAGTAATATTCCAACCTTCTTTTATCAAATTTGTTAATTACATGAGAATTGGGCCCCTTTCTCCAAGTGTTTATTGAGAAATGAAACCAATCATTGCTGCCTTTGATGTAGGTATTGAGTCATCATAAGGAACTTTTCAACTGCTACAAATATATGGGAACCAGCTACTGAAAACTAAGAGAAATGCGACTGTTTTCAATGTATTAAATAATCTAGCTTTTTATTTTCTCTGGCTAAGGATAGATTCTAAAGAAGTCAGTTTGAAGCTTCTCTGATGCTATAGAGTGGGTGTGTTTTCACATGCATTTAGATCATAATTGTCCATAGTGGGATGATTTTTAGTGGAACTCAATAATTGGTTGACATTGTATAATTTATGATATTCACAATGTGATCTAATTTTTCTTCATAATCACCTTTGTCAGGAAGAACTTGAAAATGAAAAAGTAAGTGGTCAGTTTTTAAATTACAGTGGCACAAGATTGTGATTAAGTTTCTAAATTCTCAGGCCAATACTTGAAAATATGTGTTTTTGAGTATTAGGAAGGGAAATATTTCTGATATCATTTATCTTCTGATGTTCAGTAAGGCACACTTCACGCAGTTCTTACTGAGCTCAAAACTGATGTTACATAGAAAAGTAGCGGTAATAGAGGAGGATGCTTGTGGGGAAGAGCACTGGGTGTTATATAGAAACCAATTTGACAATAAACTATTAAAATTTTTTTTTAAAATGCTGGTAAAAGAAAAAGAAAAGTAGTGTACTTCTCTATGGTACTTGGGGCAATTTCATTTCTCAATTTTCTATGAAGTCTAGTCTAGTTTTAAGATATGACTGAATGGGTAGGGAAAGCATACTGGTAGACTATTCTAATTTGCATCTGTGTTTCCTTGGTCATCTACGTTGAGTCTAAACACTAGAATTGGAGAAATTAATCAAACTTTTTCTGATGTTTTCTTAAGTTTCATCTTACACTTTGGGAATTTAAAGCAAAGAGGTATTTCATGCTTAGCACAATATTCATGACATCATTATCAAGTGATAAAAATTAATGATTTTAGCTGATGATCAAGACTTTTATAAGTATTCTTAAGTTCATTAAACTTAAAAAACCCAAGTGAAATAGGTGTCATTATTCCAAGTTTGTGATATTCTGTAGAGTGACTTGCCAATAGCTATAGGTTAAGAACATGGCAATACTGAAATATGAATTCATTTCTGTCTAGCTCCAAAAGTTGTGCTCTTAATACTCTTTCATGTAAACTCCTAGAAATGAAAAATAATTTCCTTTGTCTTTATCAATCTCTATATTCCTAGAGCCAGTTCTCCAAAGGCTTTGTTACCAGCTATGTGACGCTGTAATAACACTGATTATTATAAGATCTGTATGATGTACCATCAACTTTAGGGTCATGGTTGGTTTAGAATAGAGGCTTACATAGGCATACATGTCACCAGGGGAAGTTTTACCAGAATTTGCTACAGCTTAAGGTACTCTGTTTTCCTAACCTAATCAGTTGATTACCTAAAACAACTTTAGTATGAATATAATCAACATGGTTAGCAATGTTTAATAATTACACAATGCTTGTTTTCACTAGGGTTGTTACAAATGGAAAAAATATTTTTTTCAAAAAATAGAAATGATAATTTACAGTAATTTTTCTTTTTCTGTAGTTTGATTCAAAAAGTTATGTCCTTTGTGCATGGGCCAAAAAATAAATAGTGAAAGGAGGATAAATAAGAAATCAGAGGTTTCCCATTTTGGAAATATTAAACAACAGGAGTAGTTATTTCATTACCTTTCAGTTCTTCCATGTGCAATCAATTTCTTTCTTAGGATGCAAATGTTTGTTTAAGAAATTATGCAGTAGTTTTCTTAAAGACATAGTTTTATAGTTCTTTTTAAATTTAATTTTATTTATTATCAGAGAGTCAGAGAGTGGGAGTGGGAGAGGGGTAGAGAAAGGGAGAATCTCAAGCAGGCTCTGTGCTGTCGTGAAACCATAAGATAATGACCTGAGCCATAACCAAGAGTTGGATGCTTAACTGGCTGAGCCACCCAGGTACCCCAAAGGCATAGTTTTTATTATGCACAATAAAGATTCTTTAATGATACATTGACAAGAAGAACATCTCCTTAACCTCTGTGTAAAACAGGAGATCAGGAGAGCATGGCATGTGTGTCACTGGTCATTCAGTCAAATTCCATTTGGTTTATGGATTTTACATCATTTTAGAGTGGAATTTATCTCTGTTCCTGCCACATAAATGACAAAGTTATAGTTGATCTAACAGTCAAAATGGAAGATCATGGTACAACTGGTTCCAGAGAATGAAAGTCTATCTTTATGTTTTGTTTTGTTTAATAAAAAAATTAGAGGCCCCACTGCATATGTCCTTACCCTAGTTTGGCTCCTATTTGGAGTCCAAGGTTTCAAGGTGAATATTTCATTGTCCATGATATTGCTAAATGTCAGTGTGGAAATAATACACCTGTAATAGAAGATTTTGACTTAGATTCATCACTTTAGTTAACATAAGTTATCTGGAATGTTCTCAGTGATAAAGTAGAGATAATTTTATAATAATACTTTTGTATTTGTCTATATTGTAAACCTCAGAAGGAAAAATAAAGATTATCAATGGCTTTTGAAAACTTTAGCAGACTATATTAACACAATTATATATCAGGCTCTCCTGATTTCCCTCTCCTAAAAACTACAGATTTGAGATCAGGTTATTTTTGAAGTCTCACTGGTACTTAAAATCCAAATAGATCAAACAATCCAACAATGCTTTTGTTTATTTCTGTATGATAACTAATGCCAATGCAGGTAATTATAGCAGTGGACAAACCCACATAATTTCTCCACGGAAAGTTTATTTCACTGAAAGTAGCCATCACCAGTAAGCAATAGGAAACTTGACTAGTGACTCTTATTTTGCAAATATACTTTTTCATCTTAATCAACAAATAAGATTTAGTTGAAAACTATCATATAGGATAAATACTATTAAAACCATTTTTTCTTGGTTTCTCTGTGCCTTTTTACTTTTATTTATTTTTTAATACTTTTTTAAATCATTTATTCATTTTTGAGAGACAGGGACAGAGCACAAGCAGGGGTGGGGCAGAGAGAGAGGGAGACACAGAATCTGAAGCAGGCTCCGGGTTCTGAGCTATCAGCGCAGAGCTTGATGCAGGGCTTGAACTCACGAACCATGAGATCATGACCTGAACCAAAGTCAGACACAAAACCAACTGAGCCACCCAAGTTCCCCTCTCTGCCTTTTTAGTACTCTTCTTACTTCCTTTCTCCCTCCTAGTCTTCCACAGATATATGCCGGATATTGTTGTATGATGTTTGTGATATTAAGCATTTATGTAAAGTATTCCTTTAATTTTCACCAAAATCTAAGTTTGATGATATGGTTTGCATTTTATAGATAAGGAGACATGTTCTATGAAACACAAGGTCACATAACCAAAATATGGAAAAGCAGATTTTATGGACTGGAATAACAAATGTGTAAGAATGAATGCTACTGCATGAAACTCAAGGCTTGAATGGAGAGCCACAGAAACTAGATAAGGTTGGACCAGAGAGCATAATAATGGCTTCTTTGATGTCTGAATAAATAAATACAGGGATTTCCGAGATTTTGAAGGCATTAGGTATTCATTTCCTTGGATACGAGAGTGAGTTCTTTAATAACTAGAAAAGGAGAGTCCTTTAATATCCTGTTAATATCATAAGATATACAAAACTAATAATAAAATTGTCCTTGAAGGAGAGAGAAATTGAAATGCAATCACAGTGGCCTGAGGGAAGTCCTATCAATAGGGAAGGTCACATAGACGGATGAAAGGACATATTGACTGAGTCTGGAATGCCAGAGCATGGTTATGTGGTTGTGTATATGGGGGGTGTGTTTATGTGTAGATGTAAGTTTAGATGAGCCTGGGAAATTAACAATCATGTGACTTTGACTATATTTATGTTTTAGTAAAATAAACTTAAGAAGAGAGACTAGTTTGGAAACCAATGCAGAAATAAGATACAGTGATGACTTAACATTATGGTGAGAAATTCTAGGTCTTGGCTTACACACATCCATAGAAAGAGCTAGATTTTAGGCATGCAATGCTCACAAACTTTATTTGAAATAGAAAATTTGCACATAAACATATCTATCCCATCCTGTTAGTATGAAATCTACACATATACTCCCATTTACACATGAATTCCTTCTTCAATGGAAACAGCCGTGCACACTAGATCTGTACTACAAATCTTTCTATAAACAAATTTTCCTGTCCCAGACAGTTTTAGTTGTTATTTTGGAAATGTAAAGAAGTTGCTTGATTTGTTATTTTAAATTGCTATTCATGAAATGCAAAGATTAATTTTACTTGAATAGGTATTTGGAGATTTTTGCTGTGTAGTTTTGCTCATGCAGATTTACTGTACACACTAGATTTGCCAAGGACTTGAAGCTCCTTGCTATCTGCACCTGTGTTACATAATATGGAAATATGCCTTGGCAGTGAATTTTATACATATTGTGAAATTTAAAGATCATATTAAATCAGGAGGTTGATAGAATCTTAAAAGGAGAGATAATAATTTCACTATTAAAGACAGCTAACATTATTTTGATTATAGATTTCAATTTTTAACAAAATAATTGTTATTTCATTACAGTTTTAATTCAAGTGGAGCAATATAAGCCTCCTTTTACTTAGCACAGTTTTTTTAATATTCCTCCCATATTATAGGTGACAAAACTAGATCATTTTCTTTTTTAAGAGTAATTAAGTCTTGGGGAGGAATTAAGGTGGTGGAGAAGTAGGGAGACCCTAGACTTGTCTCCTCCCTTGAACATGGCTAGATAGGTGTGAAATCATTCTGAACCCAAGGAATCAATCAGAGGTCTGAGAGAACAAAAACTGCAAGTTTACAAGTAGAGAAGCGACCACCTTCTTGAAGGTAGGAGGTACAGAGAGTTGACTTGGGGCAGACATAGCTGGTCCTACAGTGGCAGCGGGGGAGCCTGCTTATGGAAGCTACCTCAAAGTATTTTAATCAGCTGAGCGTAAAATATGAACTTTTAGGAAGTTCCTCACTGTGGGGGATGTGCCAGCTTTTAAAAAAAATATAATTTATTGTCAAACTGGCTTATATACAACACGCAGTGCTCATCCCAACAAGTGCCCCCCTCAATGCCCATCACCCATTTTCCCCTCTCCTCCACCCCCATCAACCCTCAGTTTGTTCTCTGTTTCTAAGAGTCTCTTTATGGTTTGTCTCCCTCCCTCTCTGTTTGTAACTATTTTTCCCCTTCCCTCCCCGTTGGTCTTCTGTAAGTTTCTCCTGTTCCACTTATAAGTAAAAATATTTGGTATCGTCCTTCTCTGCCTGACTTATTTCACTTAGCATAACATCCTCAAGTTCCATCCATGTTGCTACAAATGGCAGATTTCATTATTTCTCATTGCCATGTAGTATTCCATTGTATAGATAAACCACATCTTCTTGACCCATTCATCAGTTAATGGACATTTAGGCTCTTTCCATGATTTGGTTATTGTTGAAAGTGCTGCTATAAACATTGGGGTACATGTGCCCCTATGCATCAGCACCCCTGTATCCCTTGGGTAAATTCCTAGCAGTGCTATTGTTGGGTTATAGGGGAGTTCTAGTTTCAATTTTTTTTAGGAAACTCCTTTTCCAGAGTGTTTCCAGTGTGTTTAGGAAACACACACTTTTCCAGAGCGGCTCTACCAGTTTGCATTCCCACCAACAGTGCAAGAGGGTTCCCGTTTTTCCACATTCTTGCCAGCATCTAGGGTTCCTGATTTGTTCATTTTAGCCACTCTGACAGGTGTGAGACAGTATCTCAGTGTAGCTTTGATTTGTATTTCTGTGATGATGAGTGACACTGAGCATCATTTCACGTGCCTGTTGGCCATCTGGATGTCTTCCTTGGAAAAGTGTCTGTTCGTGTCTTCTGCCCATTTCTTCACTGGATTATTTGTTTTTAAGATGTTGAGTTTGGTGAGTTCCTTATAGATTTTGGATACTAGCCCTTTATCCGATATGTCATTTGCAACTCTTTTCCCATTCTGTCAGTTGCCTATTAGTTTTCTTGATTATTTCCTTTGCTGTGCAGAAGCTTTTTATCTTGATGAGGTCCCAGTAGTTAATTTTTGCTTTTAATTCCCTTGCATTGGGAAATGTGTTGAGTAAGAAATTGCTGTGGCTGAGGTCAAAGATGTTGCATGCTTCCTCCTCAATTTTGATGGTCTTTCATTTAGGTCTTTCAACCATTTTGAGTTTATTTTTGTGTATCATGTAAGAAAGTAGTCTAGTTTCATTCTTCTGCATGTTGCTGTCCGGTTACCCCAGCACCATTTGCTAAAGAGACTGCGTTTTTTCCATTGGATACTCTTTTCTGCTTTGTCAAAGATTAGTTGGCCATACATATGTGAGTCCAATTCTGGCTTCTCTATTCTATTTCACTGGTCTATGTGTCTGTTTTTGTGCCAATACAATACTGTCTTGGTGATTACAGCCTGGCTTAAAGGTGTTCAGGCAGTTAAGTGTGGCAGAATCCCAGAAGTGACAGCGTGGTCTGAGGATCCTGAGTTGTAATACAAGTGGTGCCAACATGCTGTGTTGTTTCCAGCGGGAACTCAGGCTGAAGGCAACAAGCAAGGGTGCCAGCTTTTGCTCTGTTTTGACATAAACTTTGAGCTACGCAGTCATGAGACCACTTTCCTTGCACTTGGCAGCAAAAGCGGGCCAAGACCCTTTCCCCAGAGGAACAGCACAAGCCTGTGCCATGGGTGTCCCTGAGATTTGGAGTTCTGAAACTCACTCATGCAACTGAGATATGCAAGCTTAGACACAGACAGGATGGATGCAAGGTTTTGGTATAAACCAGGGAAACAAGAGGGGTGAATGATTGCTTTTCTTTGAGGGTTCTCTGAAGAGTGAAAAGCCTGGTTTTTCAGCTCTTATAGATGGGACTCTGCCATATTCATTCCACTCATCAGGGCTAAAAGTCTTCAGGGAGAAAAACAGCACCACCTAGTGGAGGCTGGAGCCGCTTAAACCAAGCCCCATCCTCTTGCACCGTGGAGGCAAATTTCCACTGAAACAAGCCAGCCTCAGAATCAGAGCAGCAGGCGCCTTTCTCAGAACACCAGCAAAAACAACTCCCTTGCACCAAGTCTGTTGATGAAAGAGTACTACAGAGCTTCAGCTCTAGGGGAAATAGGATCTAGCTTCCAGTTTACTTTTATTCTTTATTATTTTTTTCATTTATTTTATTTTTTTCAATTTCTTCATTTTTATTGTTATTTTTATTTCTATATATATTATAAATTTTTAAATTTAGTTTTTGTGTGTGTATCTTTTTTTTAGAGAAAAATAAAGTTCAAGTTATAGAGAGGGGCAGAGGGAGAGAGAGAATCCTAAGCAGACTCCATTATCAGTGTTAAATCTTTAAAGGCATTTTTTCCATAAATATCTTAAAGAATGTCCTGGTCAGGAAGCATCTTTCCAAATCTCCCATCTTGAACTTTAAGTAAGACTTTGTAGCATCCATAAAAGGTTCATCATGTATTACCTTTTCCACAATTTGTGCTTCAGATACCATGCTCTACATGCCCTCTTCAACTAGTTGGATTAATAAGGATTCCTGCCTGGAGTTTCATCTCCCAATTTTGTTCTTCTAAGGAGAATTTTATCTCCTCCATCTTATCTAGCCTCATCCTGTTCTTTATCTCTAAAGGTATCTGGTTTACTTTCTTCATGTAGACCCTGCCATAGGTTGGTTTGTACTCATAGCCAAATGGCAAGCTGTTTCATGATGAACTCTTCCTCAATGCCCAAGACTCCAAAAGTAACAACCTATTTTCAGAATTTACAAACTCCTCTTGGTATTTTTTTTTATCTTAGAGAGAAAGAGAGAGCACAAGCAGGGGAAAGAGGCAGAGGGAGAAAGAAAGAATCTCAAGTAGGCTCCACGCTCAGTGTAGAGCCCTATGTGGGGCTCAATCCTGAAACGCTAAACTGAAATCAGCAGATAGACAGACACTCAATTGACTGAGCCACCCAGGTGCCTTTCCTCTTGGTATTTTTCTATGACGAGGAGGACTTTTGAGTAAATCCATTGTGCTTGACCTCTTTGCTTCAGGAGGCACTTTGTCTGGATGTGATCCAGGAGTCTTCTTGGGAAGTTCGACTTTGGCAGGACGTTTCTCAGAAAGCTTTGTGGGAGACTTCATTCTTTTCTCAGTATCCTCACAAGAAGCCCAAGTGGCCTCCAGCTTCCTGTCAGGATCCAGCACTTCCAGCACCTTTAATAAGAGGTCTGCAGGTAGAGCTTTCTTCAGACTTGGGTAGAAAGCCAAGGGATGTTTAGTCAGGTGGGTTTCAATGTCCTCTATGAATGCCTTCCTTGCTAGCTGGGCTGGTGAGAGAGTGGAAACAGGTCTGCTTGCTTGGTCAGCTTTTTTATGAATCTTTGTGGGGCAGGTTGGGGAACTTTGTGAGCAATCATGTGGAGAAAGCCCTGTTTAAGGCTGTAAGTGATTAGATCTTCGCAAGGTGGACACCTGCTCCTGATGTCCAGCCCCTCTTTCACAAATATTCACTGCTGGCTGTCCAAGGAAGTGGGGAACCTCAGAAACTTGTTCTTGTGCTTTGCAAAAACACTTGGAAGGTAATTTGTCTTTGTACCAGGACTTGCTGTTTATGCCCAGAGGCATGGATTCTAGTGGACCTGGGCCAAACAGCAGGTAGGCGCAGGTGTCCTGTGCAACTGGCTTTCTCCTGGAATGGGCAGAGGAAGTTCATTCCTTTTTGTTGAAGGGCATACTCCACACTTTATTTATCCATTCACCTCTTAAAGGACACTTGAGGTATTACAAGTAATGCTGCCACAAATATTTGTGTTTGTCTTTGTACAAACACATAATTTCATTTCTCTTGAGTAAACTTGAATGGGGAGAGGAATTGTAGGAATGTATGATAGGTATTTGTTTAATGTTTTAAGGAACCACCAAACTTTCTCAACATGGTTGTACTATTTAATAATCCTTCTAGTAGTATATAAGAATTGCACTTCCTCCACATACTCCCTAACACTTTGAGGAGTTAAATGGTTAGTCATGTTAATTTTAGCTATTTTGAAAGTTGTGTAGTGGTATCTTATAACTTTTAATTTGCATTTCCCTAATTACCACTGTTGTTGTGCATCTGTTCATGTGCTTATTTGCCATTTATATCTCTTTTGTGGTGAAGTGTCTGTTCAAATTTTTGCACTTTTTAAAATTGTGTTGCTTGATATCTTGTTAAATTTGGGAGCTCTTTGTGTATTTGGGGTATAAGTCCTCCTTTATCAGATAAATGATTTGCACTTTTTCCTCTCCCTTTATGGCTTGTTCTTTCATTGTCTGAACAGTGTCTTTCATTGATCACAAGTTTTAAAATTTGATGAAGTCCAGTTTATCAATTTTTTCTTTTATGGCTTGTATTTTTGTGTTGCATCTAAGAAATACTCGTCTGGGGCATCTGGGTGGCTCAGTTGGTTAAGCGGCTGACTTTAGCTCAGGTCATCATCTCACTGTTTGTGAGTTTCAGTTCTGCCTTGGGCCCTGTGCTGACAGCTTAGAGCCTGAAGCCGTCTTCAGATTCTGTATATCCCTTTCTCTCTGCCCCTCCTGAGGTGGCACTCTCTCTCTCTCTCAAAAATAAATAAACATTAAAAAATTTAAAAAAAAGATATACTTGCGTTCCCAAAGGTCACAAAGTATTTTTTAATTTAGATCTGTCATTTTTTTAGTTTAATTATTTTTGTAAACAGTGAAATATATGTATCAAACTTTATATTTTAATTTCTTGGCCTATGAATATCCAGTAATTCCAGAACTAGTTTTTCAAAATCTGGAGTTTTTTTTCCCACTGAAGTATTTTCTTAAATTTCTAGAATTTCTGGGTATACATATCTTAGCAATATTGTTTGTTCCATTTATTTTTTCTGTCTTTATACCACTTCCATGCTGTATTGATTACTTAACTTTATAGTAAGTCTTGAAATTGGACTGCATCAATCCTCCAACTCCATTCATTTTTTTACAAAGCTTTATTTTAAACTTAAAAATTTAAACATTTAAAAAGGCCCCAGAAGTTGACCTGAAGACAGGCAGAACAAACTCCACAACTCAGAGGAGAAAAGAAGCCACATTCAAGAAAGTAGGAAGTGTGGAGTAGTGATGGAGGGGAGAAAAGGATCACGAGCACTGTGGAAGGGAGGGAGCCATGGTCCCAGGGAAGGATGAGAGAGAGCAAGGAGTGCAGTGGAATGCATAAGGAGAATGTTTTCCTAATGCCAATCCTTTGGTAAGCAAGAGGGGCTGAATTTCCTGAGTTCTTATAACCAGCAGGGCTTAAAGCCTGGAGTCTTAAAGGTCAGTGGGCAGACAGCATGGAGACAGTGGTTTGAAGAGTACCTGGGCCACACAGGGGCATTATTCCCCTTTTTGGAAAACTTCTCTGAGAGGCAGCATTTAAGGAGATGCCTCTCCATAACAAAGGAGTCTGCAGGTGCCATTTCCCTTCACCTCACCCCCTCAACGTGATCACCAAGCCACCTACCTAAAACAGGTCAGTGACAACTCTGGCTGCCTAACTTCCTTATACCAAGCCCCACACACCTGTGCCCTGGCAGGACTGTCTTCTCAGTCAAGCTTGCTTCAGTCTCAGGTCAGTGGGCTCATGTATCAGAAGATGATCACGAGCCCCGCCCATACCACATCCCTAAAGTCTGGAGTTTTACGGGTCAACAGCTTGGCTGGAATCGAGCCTGGAGGATACTGTGCTGTTCCTGGAGAGAAGGCAGGCAAACAACCTGGGAGCAGGTGGTGTGGAAACACAGATATGAATACTGTCTAGAGCACACGGAGGGAAGATTATTTACTCTTCTCAGAGTGTCCCTGAGAGGCATCATTCAGAGAGTTAACTGTCCCTGAACACAGGAGCTGGCTGACACCATTTCCTTCCCTTATCCCTCAGCACTAGCACAGAGCCACGTGTGGGAAGCAACACAGTGCCCACACTGGCTCCCTAACTCACTTACACCAGGCACCACCCCGTGCCCTCTAGTGGGACTGCCCTTCTGAGTGAAGCCTGTCTCAGTTCCTGCATAGTAAGTAGGCCTCTCCCCACAGAAGACCAGCTTCAACCCCCAACCACACCATGTCTCCCAACCAGAGAGTTCTGCAGGATCTCCGTTCTCAAGAGCCACCCAGGCACCCCGAGCCTCTTTTCATGTATTTGTTGGCAATCTATATGCCTTTTTAAAAAAATGTTCATTTATGTCTTCTGCCTGTCTTTTATTTGGACTATTCATTTTCTTGAGTGTTGAGTTTCATAAATTCTTTCATGTTTTGTATACTAACCTTTCATCAGATATGCCATTTGCAAGTGTCTTCTCCCATTCCTTAGGTTGTCTTTTAGTTGTGTGGACTCTTTCCTTTGCTGTGCAGAAGCTTTTTATCTTTATGAAGTCCCAACAGTTTATTTTGCTTTTGTTTCCCTAGAGTCAGCAGACATGTCCAAAAAAAAGTTGGCAAGGCAGCTGTCAAAGAGGTTACTGCCTATTTTCTCCACAAGGATTTGTATGGTTTTATCTCATAGTTGGATACTTAATGAGTTCATTTTTTAGTATGGTGTAAGAAAGTGCTCCAGTTTTATTCTTTTTCATGTTGCTGTCCAGTTTATCTGATACCATTTGCGGAAGAGACTTTTTTCCCCATTGGGTATTCTTTCCTGCTTTATTGAAGATAAATTGATAACATAGTTCTGGGTTCATTTCTGGGGTTTTTACTTTGTTCCATTGATCTTTGTGTCTGTTTTTGTCCCAACACCATACTGTTGTGATCATTACAGCCTTGTAATATATCTTGAACTCAAGAATCATAATGCCTCCAACTTTGTTTTCCTTTTTCAAGGTTGCTTTGACTATTTAGGATCTTTTGTGGTTCCATACATATTTTAACACTGTTACTTTTTTTATTTTTTAAATTTGTTATTATAGATAGAGTGTGTACAAGTGGGGGATAGGGGCAGAGGGAGAAAGAGAATCTCAGGAAGTTCCACATTCAGCATGGCCCCGGACATGGGCCCTGATCCCATGATCCTGGGATCATGAACAGAGCCAAAATCAAGAGTGGAAAGCTCAACTGACCGAACCATCCAGGTGCCCCAAAATTGTTCCAGCTCTGTGAAAAATGCTGTTGGTATTTTGATAGGGATTGCTTTAAGTGTGTAGATTACTTTGGAGAGTATAGACATTTTAACAATTCTTGTTCTTCTAATCCATGAGCATGGAATGTCTTTCTATTTCTTTCTGTCATCTTCAGTTTCTTTCATCAGTGTTTTATAGTTTTCAAAGAACAAGTCTTCTACCTCATTGATTAGGTTTATTCCTAGGTATGTTAGGGTTTGGTGCAATTGTAAATGGAATTGCTTCCTTAATTTCGCTTTCTGTTGCTTCAGTATTGGTGTGTAGAAATGCAACCAATTTCTATATATTGATTTTATATCCTACAACTTTACTGAATTTGTGTAACAGTTCTAGCAGATTTTTGGAGGAAAGTTTTGAGTTTTCTGTAGAGTATCATATCATCCATAAATAGTGAAGGTTTGACTTCTTCCTAGATGACTTGGATGCCTTTTATTTTTTTTTGTCACCTGATTGCTGTGACTAGGACTTCCAGTACTCTGTTAAATAACAGTAGTGAGAGTGGACATCCCTGTGTTGTTCCTAACTTTAGACAAAAAGCTCTCAATTTTTCCCCATTGAAGATTATATTGCTTGTGGGTTTTTCATAGATAATCTTTATTATGTTGAGATATGTTCCCTGTAAGCTCACTAAACTCCATACACGAAAAACAAATAATCCAGTGAAGAAATGGGCAGAAGACCTGAATAGACACTTCTCCAAAGAGGACATCCAGATGGCCAACAGGCACATGAAACGATGCTCAGTGTCACTCATCATCAGGGAAATTCAAATCAAAACCACACTGAGATACCACCTCACACCAGTCAGAGTGGCTAAAATGAACAAATCAAAAGACTATAGATGCTGGCGAG
>PJEM01008207.1:0-85616 GCA_004023845.1 Helogale parvula
GGAGGGGGAGGGAGGAGGAGCTGGTCCCGTGCAGGTGCAGGTGGCGTGGGTGCGCGCGGTGGGCCCAGTCCTGGAGCACATCCGAAGCTTCCCGGGCACCTGGGTTTCTATCCCACTCGGCTGTAGCCTTGGCCAAGCCCTCGCGTCCTCGGTTCTCATCCTCTGCTCGGGCCCTTGGGGGACGAGACGGTCTCCCTTCCGCACGGTCTCCCTTCCGCAGCCAGGTCCTCATTCTCTTCTGAGCTCTGATTCTGGTGCTTGATGTTTTCCCAGATTCTGCCAACACCCGCTGCAAAAACAAAACAAACCCCCCAAGCCTCCACTTGCCTTGTGGTTTGTAGGCACCACGGAGGGAAAGCATCCCAGGTGGGGAGCCCAGTGCAGGACGGAGAGGGAGCAGGACACGAAACTCCTTGGGGGTCGGTGGGCAGTATCCAGGCTGGTCCCCAGTGCCCCGCCCCCAGAGGCCACGTGGCAGCAGAACTCTGGTGGGGTGCGAGAGCCCCATACCAGGGTGAGCGGTTCCCGTGGGCGCCCCCCAGCTGGCACACCTGCCCCTGAGGAAGGAGTGCAGGAAGATGTCTGTGTGGGCATGTGTGTGTGTGTGTGTGTGTGTGCGCGCGTGTGTAGAACCAGTGTTAGAAATCAGATTTCCTCTGCAGGAGATAAAATTTTTTTTAAAATTTAATGTTTACTTATTGAGACAGAGTGTGAGCAGGGGAGGGGCAGAGAGACAGACAGACATAGAATCTGAAGCAGCCTGCAGGCTCTGAGCTGTCAGCACGGAGCCCAGAGAGGGGCTCGAACCCACAAACTGTGAGATCATGACCTGAGCTGAAGTTGGATGCTTAACCGACTGAGACCCCCAGGCACCCCAGAGATAAAATGTTTAAAGCTGAATATTCAGTCTGGGCGAGGGAGGAGGAGAGGGGAAGATCTGTTGCTTTTACGTCTTGGGGAATATTTGTCTCACTGAGCCTGAAGTCCTTTCCCAGGGTGAATGCCACGGGACCTGTTCCTCACCAGAGACCATGAAAACGCTGAGTGAAACGCGACCAGACCAACAGGCAGTCAGAAATCCACACTGCTGATGGTCACGGCGCCCGTGGATGGTCCCTGAGGACCCTGTCTCCCGGTACAGAGCACTTCGAGACACCCCGCGTCTGGGCCTTCTGCGCCTCGGTCCACACGGAGGAGATTAACAGTGGCATAGAGGGAAGGGGCTGGAGCCACCACCGCCACACCCCCTCCTCGCTTTTCACCGACCGAGTTTCTGTCTAGTTTTATTTATTTCTTAACGTTCATTTATTTTTGGGAGTGAGAGACACAGATCATGAGCAGGGGAGGGGCAGAGAGAGGGAGACTTAGAATCTGAAGCAGCTCCAGGCTCCGAGCCGTCAGCACAGAGCCCAATGTGGGGCGCGAACCCACGAACCGTGAGATCATGACCTGAGCCGAAATCGGATGCTCAGCCGGCTGAGCCGCCAGGCGCCCCATCTATCTAGTTTTAAGGTGACTGCTGCCGGCCCCCCCCCCACCTGAGGGCTCGCTCACTAGGAATCCTCCAGAGGAGGGGGCACAGGAGAACAGCCATGGAGCAGCAGGCATTGATCATCCCGCCCCTCCCGTTTTCTGGTGCAGGGGCACCCGGAGGGAACATCGGGACCCTGGAGACCCCTTGTCCAGCCAACCTTTTGCACTTCTGTAAGAATTGGCATGGGGGTCTCAGTAACCCCCCTTCTCTAATTGGACTGTTGGCTTTGGAACGCCGCGGGAAGGCGTGCCTCGGAGAGTCGTGGTAGTGTCTTACCACCTCCATGAAGTAGCGGAGTTGACTTAACGAGTGTGTACGCTTGCAGGAAGCGCCCCTGATTCCGGCCGCCGCATGCAATGCATCCGAGGGTCTGTGAAGGCACGGCGAGGCCGAGGCTTGAAGGGAAAACCAGATTTCCATCCCGCCCCGTCTCCGCAGGAAGCCTTAAATCACAGGCAGCCGGCAAATCAACACATGCTCATCTGTCAGTGTGCTTGTCCCGGTTTGTAATTAGACGTGTGTTTGTGCGGATCGATGCTGGCCTGCTCACGACGCGGAGGCTGCCTGCGAGCGTCTGTCCCGCTGCCCGTGAGCCCTTGGGCCCAGGCAGTGCCTGGCACAGGGCGGGCTCCTGAATGTTTGTGTGGAGCAGGAAGGAGAGGAGGGAAGGAGGAGAGGAAGGCAGGCAGGCAGGGGGGAAGGAGAAGGGGAGGGAGTGAGGAGAGGTAGCGAGCGAGGGAGCCTTACGGATGGAAGTGCGCCTTACAGCCGTCCTGTCCGGGTCCAGGGGGCTCCCTTGGTATTTTCTCCCCAAATCTAGGGTGGAGAGAGGAAAGTACTATTTTCAGTTGCTATTTTATAACTGAAATAGTTCTATGTATGTATTTTAAGTTGTTTTATTACGTATATGTTGTTGTTTTGGTGTCGGACGAGGTAGGCCCCATGCCCTCCAGGGTCCCACTCTGGCTGCCGGCCCTGGGGCTGTGCCCTCCCCGCAGCAGGAGGCCCCAGCGGGAGCTCCCAGCCCAGAAGGCCCCACCCACTTCTCAGGGTCTGGGACCATTCTCCCAACAGTTCCTTCGGTCTTCACGTGTGTCCAAGTGAGTGGCCGTGGGCGGGGACAGAGTGGTGGTGGAGCTGGGGTGTCTGCACTCATACTCGAGCCGCCCCCCCACCCCATGCGGTACAGGAGGCAGCCTGGTGCTCGGGAAAGAAGGGGTGGAGGCACAGATCACGGCCAAGGCCAGCTCTCCCTGTGTGGCCAAGGCCGGGGCAGAGCCCCACGAAGGCTGGGACTCTGAATTCCAACCTGGGCTTGCAGGTCACTGTGAAGGTCTGCTTGTCTGGGTGTGAGGCTCTAGCGTGTTGTATCCAGCAGGTGATACCTGGATCCATGACTTTTAAATATGCAGCTCTATGGTATGAGAGCAAACCTCCGTGTGTGTGTGTGTGTGTAACTCTAAAATTCTGCTGGTATTGCATCATGATTAAGTGGGAGAAATGTTTTTTTAATGTTGTTTATTTTTGAGAGAGAAAGACTGAGCGGGGAGGGGCAGAGAGAGAGGGAGACACAGAATCTGAAGCAGCTCTGGCTCCGAGCTGTCCGCACAGAGCCTGATGTGGGGCTTGAACTCACGGACCGTGAGATCATGACCTGAGCCGAAGTGGAACAGTTAACTGGCTAGCCGCCCAGGCGCCCCAGGGGAACTGTTTTAAGTTCTCTGCCCGTGTTTCCATGGGGCCGACATGTATTTGGGGTAGTTTCCACGTACGGTTGGGATGCCAGTCTCTCCTGAGGCATGTGGCCTGCACACATCTCTCGCGCCGCCTTCTCGCTCCGAGGGCCTGTCTCCTTCGCGGTGCAGAAGCCTTTACTTTGATGTGGTCCCACTTGTTTCTTTATGCTTTCGTTGACTCTGCTTTTGGGGTCATATCCATGCTTCCACTGCCAGCACCAGATGAAAACAAAAATGGGCAAATGACGAGAATAGACAGTTCTCCAAAGGCGACACACACGTGGCCAGCAGACGCCTGAGAAGATGCTCGACACGACCCGTTGTCAGGGAAATGCAGACCGAAACCACAGTGAGGCGGAGGCCCCCCCAGGCCCGTGAGGACAGCTATTCTAAAACAAACAAAGCAAAACAGAAGAACGTTCTGGCAATCCTACGGCGAAGGTGGAACATTTGAGCACCATTGGCAGAAATGTGAAAATGTACAGGTGCTGGGGGGAGCGACACGGAGGTTTCCCGCACAACAGAGGGGACCGCTGCGCGGTCCAGCCCTCCCCTCTCCGGGCGTACGCACCCCAACCACGTTCTCGAGACGCAGCCGCACCCCTCCGGCATTGCTCACGGCAGCGAAGACGCAGAAACAGCCCCGTGTCCGGACAGCTGACTGGATGAAGACGATGCGGGATGCCCGTAAGCTAGACTATCGGTCAAGATGAAGGGAGGGAGGAAATCCGCTGTGACAACACGGAGGACGCCGCACCAAGTGCGATGCGTCCGTCCCAGAAGAAGGAACACTGCGCGGTCCCACTCGGCAGCAGAGCGTGAAACGGCGGTGACCTGGGCCCGGGAAGGAGGAAATGGGGAGATGAGCGCCCCGTGCCAAGTTCCAGTCGTGCGCGATGAACACGGTCCAGATTCCGCTGTGCCTCCCGGCGCCTGTAGGTAACAGCACCGTGTCGGTGCTCAGACACTGAAGACGCCACATCTCAGGCTCGTGTTCTTATCACGGACAAAAGGGACGGCAGGAAGCTTCTGGGGGCGACGGGCACGTCTGTCATCTGGACTGTGGGGACAGCGTCCCAGGTGACGGGTACGTGCAAAGCCATCGAATCATACACAGCACATGTGTCTGGCTTCTGTATCTCCATTATTTTTCAGTAAAGGTGTTTTGAAAACACAGTGAGAGAGAACTCGCGCTCGGAGGTCCTGACCGCGTGCCTGCTGCCGGCCACCCAGGCTCGGCTTCCTCGGGGCGAAAGTATAAACACGGACGGTCTCGACTTCACCGGACCATCGAGACTATCGAACGACAGAACCAGCCCACCCTCGTGTGTCGTAAGTGCTCAGGAACGATCACAGCTTTTTCTGTTTTATTTTTTTCTTAATTTGTGGGTGAAAACATTTTCTTAGCTTGTCAGTCATGGACTTGGAGGCCCGAGACGGAGTCCTCTGTGCCGTAAGAATTCAGGTCTCCCCTTTATAAATTCCTGGCACCGTGGTCCTGACCTCCATGGCACTCGTGCGTCGGGAGGTCACACAGATCCCTGTCGGTCGGCTCATCCACACGCTCTTCCCTTCCAGGCGTCCCTCCTGGGTCACTCCGCTGTTCCCGATCCCCAGCTCAGTGCCTCTGGGACAGATGTGCCCGGGATCTGCCAAGAGGAACTTACACCCTCCCGCACCGGCTTCGGAACTTCCTCCCCTTGGCTTGGATGCCATGCTCTTGTCCGTTCGAGGTCATAAAAGGTGCTGATGTCTGTTGTCATGACAGCTGCTCCTAACCCCCGTTGTTCTTCTGTGATCTCTCAGATGAACTTCCGGAAGATTCCATACCCCCCACCTCCCAAAAAAGTTGTGTTTTGACAGATTGCATAAAATTCTAATTATAGAAGTACCTGGGTGGCTCAGTCGGTTAAGTGCCCAACTTTGGCTCAGGTCATGATCTCACTGTTTGAGTTTGAGCCCCGTGTTGGGCTCTGTGCTGACAGCTCAGAGCCTGGAGCTGCTTCGGATTCTGTGTCTCCTTCTCTGCACCTCCCTGTTCATGCTCTGTCTCTCACTCTCAAAAATCAATAAACATTTAAAAAATTAAAATTTCTTTAATTCTAATTATAAATTACTCCTTAAAGAATTAGCCTAATTAGAGCATCTTCTCACCCATCATTTCCAGCTCGTCATTGCTGAAGGGGGCTCACTCACGGAACACCTGCAGGATATATGTTACCATATCTGAGAACCCGCTGTACTGTTAGGCACCTATTGGTTTTGTCCAGATTGGCTTCCTTTTAAAACATACACACCGACTTCTGCTTCTCCTTGCCTTGGTATCAGTGAATTATAAGGTTTCATATGCTAATACGATTTATAATGAATGTATAATAGTTAAAACTCAACTGGCCTGTCTGTGTTCCGTCCAAGGCCACACTGGTGCGTCACATCTGGGGAGGCCTCACTGGTGGGGTCACGGCCAGAGAGCCTTTCTCCTACCCCAAAATTATGGAAACATTCAGTTATTTTATGATTTCCTTTTCCAAGCTTAACTCTTTCGCCCCCCACCCCCACCCGGAACTCCCTTGGGTCTGCGTTGTGAGGCAGGAAAAGACTCAACGTAACACAGTGCTTCAAAACCACCAGGCGGTCAGCTCAGCCTCCTGGGGGATGGTTTCTGCCCCGGCCCGTTACCACGTCTACCCCTGTCACATCCGGGGAACACCTTCCCATGTGGGCTTCTCTCAGACCGTCTGCGATGGCCCTAGTGACCCAGCTCTCATCTGAGGCCAGCACATGCTGCTCAGTACAGTGGACACAACAGAGGGTACGGGCGATTCTGTGAGCGTCCCCCGTCACCCTGCACATCAGCCTGGGTGGCGGGGACGGAGGCCTGGGCTCACAGACCAGGGAGCAGAGCGAAGGACGAGAAGACACACAGACGCTCACGATCTCAAAACGAGGCCCGGCCGGAAGCTCTCACACCTGCTGGTCCAGCCCCAGAGACCATGGGCCGGCCAGAACCTCGGCAAGGTCAAGTTGCGGGCATTCGGCCCCCTTGACCCCTTTCCTACCCACCTGCTGGGTCTGTTTTATTTGGTTGATTTACGCTTTTTGTATACTTTGCACTTACTGTGCCTCTTAAAATTCTGCTGCTGGAGACCCCATCTTCTTTCTTTTCTTCTGAGTCCTGGAATTTCCATCATGGCCTCTATTTTACTTCTTCGGTTAAGTTGACTGGTGCTCCCGCTTCCTGAAAGGCATTCTCGCATTTGTATTTCGCTTTAGAGTCCGCGAATCTTCTCTGTGTAGCCTCGGACACGTTTTACTACAATGACAGCTGTGGAATTTAAATAAAGCTGTAGATCTGTTTTATCAGCGTAACAAAAACGAATCTATTACTAGCTAAAATTTTAATAGCTCTGTTGACATAATTTTTATCTTCTGAACCGAAATGCACGGGGAAGAGATCATTTTAGCGCGACGCTGAACTGGCTAGGAGTTCAGAGTTCGCTGTGCGGCGTTCACCGCCGCATTTCATTAATTAGCATCTTGACTTCTCAGGGTGGTGCTGACAAGACACAAAGTCTTCAGGTTATGAAGGTATTTCCTGTTTTTTTTTTTAAAGTAATGAGAACAGAAAAGGTGTGGTCAAACAATTAAAAAAGATTAGAGCTTTCAATCCCTTTTTGCTCTGAATTCTGTCACTTAAGAAGATGAACAAGACTGTGTCTACACCCCACTGGCGAGAAAGGGCAGCCCCTCCTTGTTGCCTAAGGAAGGACTAATTTTCCTATTTTACAGACGAGAAAACCAAAGCTAAGAGATGAGCTGACAGCTGAGTGTCAACAGACTGAGGAGAGCTCAAGACGTCACCCCTGACCCGATGCACCTGTGGACGCAGCCGGCGCCGGCGGCCTTTGCGGACGTCCCTCATCAAGTGGTCCTCAGGGGTCTGGGCGGTGGCCCCCCATCTGCAGGCAGCTCCCGTCCTCTGCTGGTATCTGCCTTCCAGAAGCATCTACCCTGGTCTCCCCCATCCCCCGCTGTACTTTCACAGAACAAGCCTTCCCACGTCCGACCTTTGAGGCTCCCTTTGCGGAGCATCAGGGCGGTGATGCACGTCACCTTTATTTCATCCAGGGCTGCATTTTGTAATCTGCCATCCTCAACTCTGACGAAGAAACACTTTGAGCCCCAGGACTTTCCTCTGTTGTAAGAGTCCTGACTCCTTCGGTCGATCACATCGCTTCCACCACGATGTTGAGTCTTTTCACGCTCGTGGCTGTCTTCTTCTGGACACACTTCTCTTTGAGAAGGTTGGTTGGCTGGCTGAAGTTTGGGCTCTGGGGTCGCTGGATACCAAACCTACTTCCCAGAATGGGACCTTTCTGGAACAGAAATGGTCACTGGTCACCAGTTTACCAGTGCGCCGTGAGAACCCACACCGTCCGGGCGTTCAGCATGGCGACTGCCTCAGCCATGGGCCAGAGCCTGCTGTTTGTTCACTTTGTTTCCACGGTGTGGGGGTCCCGCCAGCAGCTCAGGGAGGGGCTGGGACCGTGGAGCCGGGGCTGCCTCACCGCCTCCCGCACGCAGGGTCCCCAGCTCCTGGGGCCCTCACCACGGCGCCCTGTTTAGTTCAGGGGAAGGGGGCCGGGAGTAAGGGGGTGGGTGAGCCCGCCGTTCTGCAGACGCCTCGCAAGGCGGCCCCACCTAGACGTGCCAGGCAACTGTCCTGTTCCACTCGGGTTTGACAGTGGCAAATGGGGCGGAGCCTACCCCACGCTGGCCCAGGACACACAGAGGGTGAGCTGGGGCAGCCCCGATTTCCTTAAATTACTTGAGAAAGAATGGACACTTCGTGTCAGAGTCAGGGCTCCGGGTCCCCGGTCCAGACGCACCGTCGATGAGTCCGTGGCCCTGGGCCAGCCACTTCCCGTCCCTCCGGTTCCCCCGCTCTCCGCCAGATGAAGGTTTGGGACCACACACCCGCTAGCATCCTGAGGTTCTAACACCTGCTAGGATTCCTCAGCTCGTGGAGTCGGGGCCAAGTGTGGGATTCAAGGGCCATCTCATCCCTGCTCACGAAGAAGAAAGGGGGCACCTCCTTCCCGAAGGTCGTGGGCCTCCAGGCTCCCTGAATTCCTGTGTATCTTCAAGGTTTTAACATCACCTCTTCTGGTTCTTACTCCTTCTGACGCTGCAGAATGGTTATTACTGACGATCAGCTAAATGAATGTTTAAATTCTGAAGTCAGGCCACTTTTAAAGGTTGTTTTACAAAATGTATGACACTTTCTCCCTCTCTACTCTCATAATTCCAAAAGCTTTTATAAATATAAATGCATGCTAGGATTCGCTTTCAGTTTTTCCCTTCTGTTTACAGCAAGTAAGGATGCTTTTGGTTTTATTAAGCCTTTTAGCGCCATTTAACTTTTAAGCTAAGCATGTATTACTTTCAAAAACGAATCCAATAAAGATGTTCAGAACTTGCAACATGAAAATAAAATGTGAAATGAAAATGAAAATCCCACTATTATTTCCAGCCTCCAGTTGAAGAGCCACAGCTCAGAGGTGGGCAGGAACTTGGGCTGGTTCCACTCACAGGCCCGGTACCATTTATCACCCGTGTGACCTGCATGAAGCAAACAGCGAATCTAAGAGTTATTGGGCCCAAAGGTCACATCACCGTAGGGGCCTCCCTGAAGGAAAAGAACAAAGGCTTTCCTCTTGAAAATTTTACTAAAACACACGATCCTGTAAATAAATTGCTTTGACCCTTTCCATGGCCGTGCAAAGGCCCTGTGCACACGCCTTCGTGCACACGAAGGGCCCAGAAGGTCAGGCTTCACTTGCTTCAAGATGAATCTGCTTCTGCCTGGGCAAGAGGCTTCCCTTACCTTCATCTGTAAAATGGGGCCAACAGAAGTACTTACTGCATTGTGAAGCATGTGGTAAACTGCCTGGCACACAGCAAGTGCTTAATGAATGCCACCTGTGATCACTGGACGTGACGCAGTTGTGGCTGTGTCTCATCTGAGCTGCTTCCGGGAGACGGTTATCCACGTTTCTGTACGAAAATCCCACCAGGAGCCTTTTCAACCTGGCTCGCTCGTTCGTCCATGAACACGGACTGAGTTCCCACCAGATAACCAGGCTCTGGTCTCAGTTCACACCTCACAACGTCCCCGCCTCTGGCAAGCCTTCCCGGGACCTACTCCCGTCCGGGCACTCGCCCCTGCTGTGGAACTGCCTTTGGACCGGACCAGGGCTCCCGGGGAAGGGACCCTCCCCCGCCACGTGCACTCCTGGACCAGCAGCAGGTCCCCCGGTGCCTGTAATAAACTACCCGGCTACTCAGTAATGTGCAGTGAGTGGCCCTGACGCGCGCTCGTTCTCCCGTGAGGGTTCCCGCGGCGCCTGCCAGCTGCTGGTCTGCAGGAGTAAGCAACATGTCCGCAGAAGAGCCTGGATCCTCCGGAAACAAGTCCAAGGTGGTCTCGTTAATCTTGGCTGGTTTTGAGTGGCTTTCCCTTTTCTTAATTTGCGTCAACTGAAACCCTCGATTGTATTACCAGACCACACTCTGCAAGCCTCTCGCTTTTGCTAAGAATAATAAAACAAATATGGCCACGTCGGGGCAGTCTTTAGGGAACACGTCTGTGTCGGGAAAAGTAGTTAAGCTCTGGGGTCCTAAAGGAGCCTGGGAAAGTCTAGCCAAAAACTACGGAGGTGGGTGTATTGTCTATTTAAAAACAGAACTGGACTTTGCAAGTTTTATCACGTCTCGGCTTGTTAAATCCATTAATTGAGAATTACATTTTCCAGATTGTTACTTTCATAGTAGCATTCAAGGGTCAGAAAGCACCCTGACCGGTGCGCACTGGATACAGGGAGAGAAGTGGCTGTGGGTTACGGCCACGCCACCCACACGTTTGCTCGGCCCTTTGTAATTTGCAGCCAGTTACCTTGCACCGTCATTACCCATCTGCTCAAACAACCCGCTGAGGCAGGTGGGAAGCTACAGACCAGTCTCCTCTCCGAGACTAGCGGCTGGGGGTCTGTCAACCGTCACGGCTCCTGCTCCCACAATCATCAGCCTCCTAGACGCTCAGGAGACCCTTCGGTTTGCGGGCGCCTTCAGAAAGCCCCCGATCTCTGCACAGGGGTCACCGAAGCCCCCTGGCCTGCGGAGGGTGGCCTGGGCCGCAGGGAATGCCAAGGGGCACCTTCCTGTTGGCAGCTCTCCTTGAATTCCCTGGGCCAGACTTTGAGCCAATCCTCCAAGTGGGCTAAGATGTGTGCTTCCACCGCACGTCTAGAGTTAGGTCGGGTGCAGTTCCCACCTTCATGATCTGCTGGGGACGGAAAGTGTCACCTGCACTATCCTGGGAATGACCCAAGGACACCGGGGACTCTGGAGCGTGCAGTCCTCCCAACAAATTTCGGATTGAACCCATCTGAAATCTTAACACGGCAGGCAGGGGAGGGTGTGTGCAGGCCTGGCCCCTGGCATGAGTGACTCTGCACTGGGAAAGTCCCGTTCCGGGTGCGGGCCTCACTCGCAGTGGACGCTGAGGACCAACTTGACTTTCATGGCGTTGTTTGAAAAAGGAAACCTCAGTTGGCCCAATCGGGAGGTTATTAAATTCCTAGAAACAGAGCTAAGTGGCCAGCAGCGAGCCTGTGGTGTTGGCAAGATGTAAGCGCCGAGGCTGTTGGGAGTCCTTCCCCGTCTGCCCTGGCGTTTCCAGGCCCGGAGGAGGCCTT
Source organism: Helogale parvula (assembly GCA_004023845.1). NCBI lineage: Eukaryota > Metazoa > Chordata > Mammalia > Carnivora > Herpestidae > Helogale > Helogale parvula. Next base: position 11,028 of record PJEM01008207.1, read on the forward strand.
CCCAGCCAGGACCCTCTCCACGGGGCAGCTCCTTCCTCCAGGCGCCCCTTCCTCATCCACAGAGTGGTGGCACGGAGTCCACAAGCCAGGTCGAAAAATACAAGAATTCCCTGGCTACCAGGTGGTGGCTCTCCGGAGGACTGAGCACCCGCCCCGCACCATCTACCATTCCTCCTTCCCTCGGAACACACGCGCGCGCACACGCACACACACCCAGGCTCAGGCAAGCTGACACACCCGTCCCGAGGAAATAACCCCTCCAAGTGCCTTCTAAGCCTCATTTCCCCGAGGAAGCAATCAGCACCTCTTCTCCAAGACAGCTCCAGGTGAGCACGCAGGGACACGCCCTCCTCTCCTCAAAAGTAAAGGCGTTTGCGGCAGTGTCCCCTGATTACCGAGCGCGCTCGCATCTACGGTCACAGTCAATTCTCCGAACCCACGAGGTGGCCAGGGCGAGGACGACCTGCCCCCTCGTCTACGCAGGGCACACCGGGGCCCGGACTCACGCGGGGAGCGAGCCCCGGGGAGCCTCCGCCTGCGCGCCCCGAGCTGGCCCCGCGGCGCCGCCGGGCCCTCCGCGCGAGCCGGTCCGCGGTGGCGGCCACATGGTCCCATTGTCCCGGGCGCGCGTCCCGCCGTGCCGCGCGGACGCCGGCGCTCTCGGCCTTCCGCGGTCCCGGCCGCCCTGCGGAAACGGCCCGCGGGGACGCGGCGAGCCCGGGGGCGCCGGAAACAAAGGCGAGGAGCGCGCGAGGGCCCGGTGGCGGCGCGGGGGGCCCGGGCGGCGGCGGCGAGCCCCGGCCCGGCGCGGCCCCGAAAGCCTCCTTTCTTCTCCCGCGCTCGGAGGCGGCCGCGGAGCTCCGGAAGGGGGCGCAGCTCGCCGTCCCCGCCGGCCGGCCCGGGCGCGCCCTCCCTCCGCCGCCAACTCCACCCCGAGAAGCGCACAAAGAGCGGCGGGGCGGCCGGCGCACACCTCCCGTCGGGGCGGGGCCGCGGGCGGGGCCGGCGCGCGCTCGCCGCGTCCGCCTTAAAGGGCCCGCCCGCTCCTCGCGCGCACCGCGCATGCCCGGCCGCGGGGCGGGGAGGGACGCGAGCGCGGCGCGCGCACGCCGGCCGGGGCCATGGCCGGCGTCCCCGCGGTGGCGGCGGGGCGCTCGTGCGCGCGCCCGCGCCCGCGGGGTCTCGGCCGGCGCGCGGGGCGTGTGCAGAAACCCCGCGCCGCGCCTTCCGGAGGTCGCCGGCCGCAGGGCGGGCCAGACCCGCGCTGCGGCGGGCTTCCGGCTCTCGGATCCGCAGTTTGAGGGCCACTTGGACCGAGTGCTGCCCGAGGGGCCAGAACTGCGGGCGCGCGCGCGCGAGGAGCGATGCGGGCGGGCCTCTGCCTTTGTGTCTCCTGCGCTCCCGCGCAGGTGGGCAACCCGCGCCAGGAGCCACTTTGCCCGTGCGCACCGGGACCTCGAGTCCCGCTTTCCGTGTCCGAGGGCTCGGGCCGCCCTTCTGGGCGGACAACAGACCCTTCTCCCAGTGGCACCGAGGGCTCCGGGGGTGGCTTATTTGGGGACGCTAACGGGACTTTGGCAGCACCGCTCTCTCAGAGCCGGGCCGCTGGCAGCAGAGTTGGGCGCGTTTCCCTTTCTCAATCGGGCGAGGGAGGAGATCTGGGGACAGACTGCCCTGGGCCGCTAGGTCCGCGCGAGTGTCCCGAGCCTGCCGGTCCCGCATTAGACAACAAAGAGAGGCGTTCGCGGCGGCGGGGGAGGGGCGCGGCCGGGGGGAGGACGGGGCGGGCTGCGGCGAGCGCGGGGGTGGGGGGCGCTCGCTCTCCGCTCGCCCTGACCGCGGCCTCCGCCCGCCCCCGGCCCGGCGCGCGCCAATCGCCTCCCCCAGCGATAGTGTCAGTAGCATTGTAGTGTCAGCTCCCGCCGGTGACGTTGCGCCTCCCTCGTCCCCCTCCGGAGCCGTCTGGCTGCAGAGGCTCAGTCAAGAGGCGGGGAGGAGAGGAGGAAAAGCGCTGAGTGAGGGCGGGCGGGCGGGCGGGGAGGGAGGGAGTGGAGGAGCCGGGGAGGGGCTCCTTAAAGAAACGCCGCTGTCGCTCGCCTGCTCGCTCCTCGCTCGGCATTGTGGCCAGCCAGCCGGGCACTCGGGGGGTACGCGCGGCCGCCGCTCGAGCTCTTGCCCCCACCCCGCCCGCCGGCAGAGCTGGGGTGGGGACCCAGGCGGGGGCTCCTGCAGCCACTGCCCGGCGCGGACCGCACCGAGCGCCCCACTCCTCCCGGCGCCGAGAAAGGAGCAACGGAGCCCTCTGCAGCCGGCGGGCCTCCCCGCCCCTGACCACTCGCTTCCCGGCTGCCTTTGTGGCCGCGGCTTCTCGCCGCCGAGCCGAGGGCCGGCGGGGGCGCGGCGCGCACGGCCGAGCGATGCCCAGCTCCCTGTTTGCAGACCTGGAGCGCAACGGCAGCGGCGGCGGAGGGGGAGGCGGCGGCGGCGGCGGCGGCGGCGAGACCCTGGATGACCAAAGAGCCCTGCAGCTCGCGCTCGATCAGCTCTCCCTGCTGGGGCTGGACAGTGACGAGGGCGCCTCTCTGTACGACAGTGAGCCGCGCAAGAAGAGCGTGAACATGACCGAGTGCGTGCCGGTGCCCAGTTCCGAGCACGTCGCCGAGATCGTGGGGCGGCAAGGTGGGTCCGGCAGGGATGGGGAGCCGGTCGGGGGGTGGGGGGGGGAGAGGGTCTCGGGCCACCGCCCCGCAGGGAGGGAGCGGGAGGGCTCGGGATCCGCGGCGCCCGCGAGCCTTGACGAGAGAGGAAGAGCCGCGCGAGGGGCCGGCGCCCCAGACAAAGAAAGTGCAGGCAGGCTGTCTCCCGGAGCCGCTCCGCGGCCGCGGCGGGATGCACCTCATCCTGCTGAAATCACTGCCTTCTCCCCCAGCGCCCCCCACCCAGCCCACCCGGGGAAATAGAATTTAAATAGGAGATGCTTGGGGGAGGGGGCCTTTGATCGGTCCTTTGGGAGGGGGGAGGAGGAGGAGTGAGCATCGGATGGGAGGAGGATTCTGGATTTCTGCAAAGCGGAATGGAGCCCAGAGGAGGAACAATGGGTCCCGGGACTGCCCCCCCTTCCCATCAGTCCCCCAGCTCTGGGGGGCGGATCGCGGCTCCGGCCCCCTTCCCCGGACCCCTCCGCCGCGTCTTCGGGGCGCTCGGCGCGCCCCGCTGGATCCTACGGCATCTCCCCAGCTGACTTTTTCTGGGATTCTGGGGTTTGCTCGGGACGACTGCAGTCACCGGGGGAGGGCTGGGCAGCCAATGGGCTGTTCCTCGAGCGCCTCGCGGGTGGAACCCGCTTCCCAGCCGGTGGCGTGGCCCGGGGTCAGCGAGGGAGCCGCCCCCTTTCCGCCCAAAGCGTGTCCAGCCGTCCCGCAGCCCCGGGCGCGGGCGGTCCCAGGTCTCCGCGGTTATCCCGGGTTAATGGGCGTGTCTGTCTCTCTCTCCCACTCCCTCCCCTGCACCCGGGCTCCCAGGTTGTAAAATCAAAGCGCTGCGGGCGAAGACCAATACTTACATCAAGACCCCGGTTCGCGGGGAGGAGCCTGTCTTTGTTGTGACGGGCAGGAAGGAGGATGTGGCCATGGCTCGGAGGGAGATCATCTCTGCCGCGGAGCACTTCTCCATGATCCGCGCCTCGCGGAATAAGAACACGGCGCTCAGCGGCGCAGTGCCCGGGCCGCCCAACCTGCCCGGACAGACCACCATCCAGGTGCGGGTGCCCTATCGCGTGGTGGGGCTCGTGGTGGGGCCCAAGGGCGCCACGATCAAGCGCATCCAGCAACAGACCCACACGTACATCGTGACGCCCAGCCGAGACAAGGAGCCGGTGTTCGAGGTGACCGGCATGCCCGAGAACGTGGACCGGGCCCGCGAGGAGATCGAGGCGCACATCGCCCTGCGCACGGGCGGGATCATTGAGCTCACGGATGAGAACGACTTCCACGCCAACGGCACGGACGTGGGCTTCGATCTGCATCACGGGGCCGGCGGGGCCGGCGCGGGCAGCCTCTGGAGCAAGCCCACGCCCAGCATCACGCCCACGCCCGGCCGCAAGCCCTTCTCCAGCTACCGCAACGACAGCTCCAGCTCGCTCGGCAGCGCCTCCACAGACTCTTACTTCGGCGGGGGGACCGGCGGCAGCACGGCCGCCACCCCGCGCCTCGCGGACTACAGCCCCCCCAGCCCCGCGCTCAGCTTCGCCCACAACGGGAACAACAACAACAACGGCAACGGCTACAGCTACGCGGCGGGGGAGGCCTCCGCGCCTTCCCCCGACGGCTGCCCGGAGCTGCCGCCCACCTTCGACCCGGCTCCCGCCCCCCCGCCTGGGGCGCCCCTGCTCTGGGCTCAGTTCGAGCGGTCCCCGGGGGGCGGCCCCGCGGCCCCCGTGTCCTCCTCGTGCTCTTCCTCCGCATCTTCCTCCGCCTCGTCGTCCTCGGTGGTCTTTCCCGGGGGCGGCGCCAGCGCGCCCTCCAACGCCAACCTGGGGCTGCTGGTGCACCGCCGGCTGCACCCGGGCGCCAGCTGCCCGCGCCTGTCCCCGCCCCTGCACATGGCGCCCGGGGCGGGCGAGCACCACCTGGCGCGCCGGGTGCGCAGCGACCCGGGCGGAGGGGGCCTGACCTACGCCGCCTATGCCAACGGGCTGGGGGCGCAGCTGCCCGGCCTGCAGCCGTCGGACACCTCCGGCTCCTCGTCGTCCTCCAGCTCCTCCTCCAGCTCCTCCTCCTCGTCGTCGGGGCTGCGGCGGAAGGGCAGCCGCGACTGCTCCGTGTGCTTCGAGAGCGAGGTGATCGCCGCGCTCGTGCCCTGCGGCCACAACCTCTTCTGCATGGAGTGCGCCAACCGCATCTGCGAGAAGAGCGAGCCCGAGTGCCCGGTGTGCCACGCCGCCGTCACCCAGGCCATCCGCATCTTCTCCTGAAGGCGGCGCGCGCCTGCGCGCGCCGGGGCAGGGGCGGGGACGGGGGACCCCCGCCCCGCCGGCCTCACCCCCTGCCGGCCCCCGCCCGCCGCCTCCGCCCCGCCGCCGCCTCGGTGCCCCACCTTCTCCGCCCCGCCCCGCTCTCCCTCCAGATCCGAGGAGCTTGGGAAGCTGTAGTATCCGCTCATTTTTTAAAAATGTAATTTTTAAACAAAGGAACTTGCCAGGATATCTGCATCAAGAGTACTGTAGCCTGGGAAGCCTGTGAACCACCTGAAATGCATGCTCTATAAATAATAGGAACGGCGACATTCTAGTCATGATAGTTTTTACACTGTACCTAATAGGAAGCTTCCAGAAGAAGAAAACCCCACAAGTTTTCCATTTTCTTAAAGTAGGAAAAGAAAAAAAAAAACCCGAACAATAATGATGATGAAGATGCTCAATACCAGTGCTTACACGGGCCGTGTGGACTGTTTTCTGTGTGTCCCCCTTTGTGGCTGGGCTCCTAGATGCGCGTCCCAGGGCGCGGTGGAGCCTTTTGAATGTTGTGGAGGCCAGGAGTCCCTGAGAACCCAGATCCTGCAGCTTTATAAAAGTTAAACAGACTGTAACATATCTCTTATATATTAAAAACGTTTAAAAGTTTTAAAGAGAAATTGCATTAATACAGATTGAAGTATTTTATTCTTTTTTGACTTGAAAAATTATATTTCATATTGCAAAGATGTTTACAAGTATTTTAATTTAAGTTCAGTGAACTTTTTTGTAGCTGGGTTAAATCTTTTTATTTTAGTATGGCCTTACGGCAAAGAACACTGTATTATTTTAATAACCACACAATTGTGACGGAAATACAAAACCATAAAACGTGTAATGTTTTGAACAGTATTCTGTTGGGATGGAGATTTTATAGGTTCAGACAAATCTTCCAGATCTGCCTCACCCAGCATATTTTCTATTCAGTGATATAAAGCATATTTTATTCTATATTATTACAAAAAAAACGGAAATGTATAAACATGTCAAAAGGAACTGTTTGATGCTTTCTAACATTTGTATAAATAGAATTCAGTGCAAGCTACGAAAATTCTGTTGGGCCACTATAGTTTAGTATTCCTATTTTAATACATTTGTTTACCACTTGTTTATGTATATGTAGGTGACATTACTTGAGCTTAAATGTACTTTACTGAGCAAAGTTTAAAAAACAAAGTATATTTTATTTTATGATAAAGGGCCTTTAACCTCATGGTCAAATACTAATATTATATTTGCTGAGACAAGATTTGAAATTGTATCAAGAGTTTTATTTTTCTGACATTTAAAGTTCTACATAATAAAGGTAAAACTTAAGTAATGGTGCTACTTCATTTTTTAAGTATTTCTATATAAATAAAATATTGAAGAAAATCTACCTTGTGTGGTGACTTGGGTTTTGTTTTTCTTTAAGCCCCTTGGAGCCCAGCTGTGTAAATCACTTTTAAGGGACTAGTGAAAATGTATACATTCCGGGCAGATGATGTCAGGTTTTTATCAATAGAATGGACTTTCAAAACAGGCCAGAGTTGTGACGAGTTGAATGTATATATAGGTCGTGGGTAACAGTATTTTTTTTTAATTGCAAGTTTCTACCGAATCGGGGCTCACGTCTCCATTAGAAATAGTAGGCACAGTGCCCGGGGCCCGCGATACTTTTCAGGGGCCTGGCAGAATGTTGGATTTCTTTTAAAATTAGCAGAAAAGAAAACCCACAAGGAATGAACTTCTTCAAAGGAAATGTTTTAATGTTCAGGTCCACAAGAACCTATTGAAATTTCCCTGAAACATGAAGGAAATAAAATGTTAAAAGTGTTTAAAGTTACATCAAAACTACATATTAATGTTGATATTATTATGCAGGAAGGAGCTCATGAGAGGAGGGTGCTTGAGCCCAGAGAAGCTATAATCCGCCCCCCCCACCCCCCACCCCCGCCGGGCCCCTGACTGGCCCCATAAGGGCGCAGGGAGCCTAAGGGCACTGAGGGTCACTTCCTCGGGGGCAGCCTCGCAGTGACAGTTTCTGCTTGCAGAGGACCTGGCTGGATTTGAGGTCTCGTCTTAAGAAGCTTCTGCCAGAAAAGGCAAACTAATTGGTGTTGACAGGCTGAGGGTGTTAACTGTTGTTGTTTGAGAGTTTTTGTTTGCTTTTGGCAGAGGCACCTGCTCCCTGGCTGTGGGATTTTGTCAAGGGATGGAGTCACGTGCTTTCACTTGACCCGAACTCTGTCTTCTAGAGAGTGTTTAGACAGCACCAGACCATGGCCCTGAATTTCCAGCAGAAGTACCAGCGGCTCTGCTGTCCATGGGGAGCCATGTCTGCCCAGAATGTGGCACGCTTTCCTTTTAGTCGCGCTGATGGGTAACAGTTAGCAGGTGAGTCCAGACAGTGGGCCACCATGTACACTCAGGGGTGGCTGCTCTAGTTGCTTGGTATTCATGTTTATTTGTCCAGAAATTTAGCAATGGCTCCTGATTTGTCTGGTTTAAATGCTCCAGCAGGAGGCTGGAATTTGAAATGTGGAATTGGAAAAAGGAGTGGCCCGGCTTGGGAAATTTTCTGGCATCCTCTTCAACCTCTGGAAGGTTCCCAGATGGTGTTCACCCCCTTTCTTCTCCATGAAGGACTGGGGGTTGGCCGAGGCCTGGCCAGGAGCAGCCCAATCCCACCTTCCCTGCTACTGTCCAGAAATGCCGAGAACAGAACCAAGATTCTTTTCACGCTTCCCTCTTCAGCCATGTAACTGCTTTTCTGCTTTAGCAGAGTGATTACAGAGACGACAAGGAGACAGCAAAAGCCTTGACTGAGTCTCTCATGGGCGCTTCCACGCAGAGATTTTCTTGTAGGCCATATGCTGCTTGGGAAAATAAAAAAGATCAGGTCTTGAGGCTGCGGGCATGGCCGTGAGCGGCCCGTATACCTTTGCGGGGAGAGGCTCCCTTTGTGGACATGAATGTTTGGGATGTATTATTAATAAACGTTGGTTTCTTAGGAGAAAGAGCTTTCTTTTAACCAACTGGTTTTCCCTGCAGGGCAGGCGCTGGTAGCCAGCGGAGGCCGTGGGAAAGGCTGGTGGTGGCGGACGGAGTTAGCTTTCGATCCAAGGCAAACCTTGCGTCCCGTTCCCCAGATCCCCCAGAGGACAAGCCTGGAGGTGGCCACCGGATGCACAGGTGACCGGCTTCCAGCCGAAGAGGGCGAGGGATGCCATATCCGTGCCCGGACGCGGCCGGCCCCTGCCCTTTCTACTTCTCTCCGCTCTGAGGTCTTTCTGCAGCCACAAAACTCCAGCTACCAACACCCCCCCCCCCTCGTCTATTTCTTTATCTGCACTAACAGCGCTCAGTGAGGGCGGATTTTGCACACATACACACCCCAAAATTTAGGCAGTCTCTGGGGACATTTTTGGGTGTGACAGCTGGGGTTAGTGCCCCTGGCATCTAGTGGGTCATGGTCAGGGATGCTGTGAAACGTCCCACAAGGCACAGCAAGGAACCACGCAGCCCAGGGTTTCAGAAATCCTGGTGTGGACAAAGCAACTGTATCTTCCCTGCTGTTTATGGCGTGTCTTGAAATTGGTGATGGTGTTCTCCTTTCTGGACGCATCAAGCAGCCCCGGTGCTGGTCCGGGGTCCTCTCCTTGCCAGGATGGCTGCGGTGACTCAGGAACTCAGGGCCCCGGGCTGACGTCTGAGCGCCGGGCATCAACACCGAGGGACTCTTTGCATTCCCCGAAGCGCGGTAGGTTGCACCCCGTTAAGGATAATAAGGCGTCCATGGGGTGTTCGGGGTGCTGTCCTCCGCACTCTCACCTGTGAGCCCCCCCCCACGGCACCAGGGAGGCACCGCTGACGTTCTGTGGAGCCTATTTGTGGTAAAATGCAAATACTCGAAATGCAGTCTGCACAAACACAATCCCGGGCTTTCTCACTCAGGCGCACGCTCTGGCTGCCTTGCCAGGAGGAAATCATTTCATGGAGAATTCTGGGAATGGATCTGTTGTCAGCAGCCCTCCCCTCCCCCCACCGCTTGGGTCCCAAGCTGCCTCTTGGGAAAAGCCTCTCTCTCTTCAATGAATTTCGGATACTGGGTGAGCCGGCGTCGTGACCTCGTGCGCCCGATCTTTTCAAGAACGGTGAACACACGCGCCCCTCTCAGCGGGGCTCGGGGACGCTGGGCCGCACAGCACTGGTCGTGGCCGTCTGTAAAGTCTTCGGGGACAAGGTAACCTGGGAGGAGGCGGATGGCTGCAGTCACCGTCACCGTCACATTCAGAAGGTGGTTCCTTTGCCCTCCAGGGAACAAGGGCCCTTCTGATGCTGAATGTTGCCCACCGCTTGCCTTCCTCCTTCCACTGACCCAGTCAAAACCCTCCCTCGCCCCCACTGGTGGTAAGTAAGGTGCTAAGGGCCTCCCCACACTGTGGAGGCGCCCCTGCTTTCCAGAAGGGGGGAAGGGAAGAGGGGAAGGAGAGTTTAGCACCCCTTATGTGACTGTGATGGCCTACTGAGCTGTCACCACACCCAGCCCAGTGGGGTGTGCCTGAGTAAACCCATTTCAAAGATGAGGAGACTGAGCTGTTGAGAAGTTAAATGACCTACCTGAGGCCGACAAACCTTGGGCTAGGATTCCACCCTGGGTCTATCTGAGTCCAAAGCTCCTGTCTTTACCGCTTCAGAAAACCAGCTTTCCGAGGGGAACACTTATTCGTCACGTAATAGTCAAGCACGGGAATGATGGTTCTTTCTTTCTTCTTCTTCTTTTTTTTTAGTGGTTATTTATTTTTGAGAGAGAGAGAGAGACAGAGCATAGGCAGGGGAGGGGCAGAGAGAGGGAGACACAGAATCGGAAGCAGGCTCCAGGCTCCGAGCTGTCAGCACAGAGCCCGACGCGGGGCTCAAACCCATGAACCGTGAGATCATGACCTGAGCCGAAGTTGGACGCTTAACTGACTGAGCCACCCAGGCGTCCCTTGGGAATGATGGGTCTTCCTTGATGAAAAGTGTAACTGATTTGGAAGTGGGGAAAGGGCCTGGTTCCTGCTGTGACCAGGCCGCACACCGATGCTGTCGAGGGGACCCAGACAGACCACACACGCACCCCCGTCTGGGCCATGTCTTCCAAAGCCTCGTTGTTTCCTGGCGGGTCTGTGACCAGCAGAACAGTGGGCATTAAGCTAATTCTGTAATACACTCTGCCCACACCAAAAATATATATATTTGATGAGGATAAAATGAGTACAGGGCACTCTCTCTAAAACGAACAAACAAACAGAAAGCTCCCTAGAATTGTGGCCTAGGGGCTCAGTCAGTTGAGCATCTTACTTTGGCTCAGGTCATGATCTCACAGTTTGTGGGTTCAAGCCCCGCGTGGGCTCTGAGCTAACAGCTCGGAGCCTGGAGCTGCTTCGGATTCTGTGTCTGCCTCTCTCTCTGCCCCTCCTCTACTTGCATTGTCTGTCTCTTTCTCTCAAAAATAAATAAACATTAAAAAAAAATTTTTTTAATGTCACCTGAACTTGGACAAGTGACAAAAACATCCCAGGACCCTGACTGAAGAGTGAAATGTATCCAGTTGTTTGGTCTCCTGAACGTGAAGCTCTTGCTTTGTTTCCTCCCATCGGCTTCCTTTTCCAGGGCGTTTGCAAGGCCTTGTGGGGCCCGGGCACGGCCTAGAAACGGTGTGCGGGGTCCTGCCCCGCCCGGGAGTCCACAGCGCCCCTGCAGCCAGGAACACCTGTCCCCACAGGAAGCCAACAGCAGGTCTGTGGGAGGAGACATGGCTCACTTCCTTCCAGAAGGAAGGCCCCCTTTTGGGCTTCAGGACACCTTGTACCTTTCCCCTCCCCCCGCCCGTGCTCTTCACAACTGTTTCCTCGTCTTTTCCGCCCCACACGTCTGAGAGCGTCTGTCCCTCCGTCGCTGAGCCCCCAGTGCCTGGTACAGAGCCCACGAGGGTACCTGCACACACTTGGAAAGTCAGTGAAAAAACTCTTTTCCTTGCAATACTGTGCCCGGCCATCGCTATTATTAAGTTTAGGAAGTTCTGTCACCTGCACGGTGGAATTCTGCCTGTCACAGCAAACAGAAACGTCTGTCCAGGCGAAATGCCAAAGGCAGGCTTGGCCCACCAGCCACGTTTAGGGTGCGTGGGACCGTTTCGGAGGCTATGCTGAGGGGCGGCCTTTGGGCGGGGTGGTCCTCGCCTCCTGGTGGCCAGGCCCTGGGGTGTCCCTCCCCGTGAGGGTGACTTGCTTCTCATGAACAGGATGTGGTGCCAGGAATGGGATGTCGCTTCTGACGTTAGGTCACAGCAAGCCTGTGGCTTCTGGGTCGGGCCCAGCCCCTCGGGTGGCTCACTCCGGACGGAGCCGCGGTCCTGTCCCAGGAGGCAGCCGGGTGAGAGGTCGGGGGTGAGAGGTGGAGGGGGAGTCTCTGCCGTGAGGGACTGCGGGGCTCGGTCCGGTGGCCTGTAAGGAACTGCGACCCGCCTGCAGTGAGCGACCACTCCCTCGGCTGGATCTTCAGACGAGACCGGAGCCCCAGCTGGCGTGCGGGCTGCGGCCCTGCAGAGACCGGAATGCCCAGCGGACGAGTGTCTAGTCTTAAGGCAATTCGTTGTGCAGAAATGGAAGAAGATACAGATGTGCAATTAACCGTTACAGGCTGGTCGTCCTTGGAACGTCAGGGGGGCGTCTGGGGTGACGGCAGACGCTGGCTCAGCCATTCCCTAGCTGTGCGTAACTGAAGGAAACTGCTAAATGTCTCCGTGCCTCAGTTTTATCATCTATGAAATGGGGACAGTCATAGTAATGTGCCTCAAAGGGTTGCTCTGCAGAGCATTTAGAATAATGCAGGGCTATCTATCACCATCTGTCAGTATATGTTTGATATTATTAGTTTTTCATTTTATATGCTCCTGACCTTTGGGTTTTTTCTACCACACAATTATATTATTTTACTCGCTCAAAAATAATTTGAAAATTTTAAAGTAGGATGCATGAGTGGTGTCAGGCAATTTTTCCTGGGCCAGATCTTCTACATCAGAACATTTTGATGGACAATATATTTTTTAAAAGTGATACAATGCTATTACTTTATTTTGCGTAGGAGACGTTATACTTTTCAAAATGCCTTTATTTAAATGACCTCACAGCAATCCCCTGAGGAGGCGGATAATGTGGATATCATTATTATCTTGATTTTACAGCCCAAGAAGCGTAGTTCCAGTGCCTTGCCCAACGGGGAGTCATCGGTGAGGCGGGGACTGGAGATTTCTGGAAACTGGGATCTTTCCAAGCACACCCTGTGCAGATGTGTGGGAAAGCCCTGCCTTGACGGAACACCCGGAAGGGACTCCAGCGCATCATGAGGACATGTAATATAATGCTTACTGAAAACACCTGACCCTACCGCCTACGGACTTAGAGCCGGGGAAGACCCATCCCTCGTTAAGACCTCAGTGGCCTTGGCTCAGCGCTCCTTCATCATAACTCAGGACCCGCTTCGAGAACAGTGCGCGGACCCCCAGGACTCGGGTAGCGGGGTCACCACAGCCGCGCGGGCGGGCCAGGTTCCTCCCGGGCTCGCTCATTCCTTCCCATTTCCTGCTCTGTACCTTGCTTCATCCCTTGAAATGCCCACATGACAGGAACCTGGAAAAGTCGCAGAAAATGAAACTTCCTGGATCTCCCCTGGCAAATCCACACATGTGGAGGAGCCTGGGACTCCGCAGTTCAACACATCCCCACGCCCCTCAGTAGGCGGCTAGTTAGGGACGTACACACACGGTAGATGGCTCTGCAGGATCCGGGGAAAGAGGAGGGGGCCTCCGAGTTTGCAGTGATGTTACACCGTCTCCTACGTGTATGATGAAGAGAAAACAATTAAGAGGTATTATCGCACCTAGAGTATGAATATCAGACCTCATGCGTGAAGGGATGTAGAGCGGGTTCATGGACAGGCTCCTGGGATTCTGCGGTGAAGTCTGCGGGGACCCACTGGGCGGGGCGGGGGGGGCTCCAGGGCGCCTTCGGAGAGGGCTCCGGGGGACGGGACAGTGGAACGTAAGTTTGCAGAGGCCGTGGAGACGCGGACGGTCGGGGGCCCGGAAGGCTCAGCTGAGGGCTCCGGGGTGAGTCTTGCAGACGCTCAGGTGACACAGATTTCATGTTCTGTTTTGGGAGCCGTGAGCTGGCAGCCTGGGCCGGCACCTGGACGGGCCGGGGGTGCTGGTGAGGAGCCCCGGCCCCGATCCCGGAGGCAGATGGCTCAGTGTGAGAGCAGGGAGAGCGTCTGGGACCATGAGACGGAGGAGGAGAGCGCGGAAAGGACCTTGCGAAGGTGGCAGACTGTCGTGTAAGATCCCGATGCGGGACCGTCTGCAACGACAGCAGTTTCCTCGGAGAATCGGCAGCGTGGTGGCAGAGGGCATCCGCAGGGAGCGGGCACGGGCAGGGCGACGTGGGGACTTGACATCCCCGGGGCTAGGTCACCGTTATTAAAAATAGAGGCACAAAGCTGTTGGAGGGGTGACCGAAAGGCGTGTCACAGGATTTTAGAGCAAAGGCTTTTGCTCTCTGTTTCGTGAACACGTCTTGTGCTTTTGCAGATTTGTGCCTTTGCCTGAACCACTCATTCCCTCTGCCTAGGAAATGCGTTATTTTAAACTTTTAAAAAAATGTTTACTTATTTTTGAGAGAGAGAGCACAAGCAGGGGAGGGGCCGCAGGAGAGGGAGATACAGAATCCGAAGCAGGCTCCAGTCTCTGAGCTGTCAGCACAGAGTTCGACATGGGGCTTGAACTCACAAACCTTGAGATCATGACCTGAGTGGAAGTTAACTGACTGAGCCACCCAGGCGCTCCATGAAATGCGTTATGTTAAAAAACAAAGATCCCGGTGGAAGTCGGTGAGATGGAGAAAAGGAAGGTTTATGAACTCAGTGCGCAGGGGAGAGGGGGAGAGGTTCTCAAGGATGTGAGAGGTGCAGAGAAACTTTCCCGTAGGGTGTGGCTGGAATGGGCCTTTGAACACAGCGGCTCCCTAAGGAACACGCTGTTTTGGGAAGATGACGGTGCTGGTCATAGGCAGGACTGGACAGAGAGGTCAGTGGCCCGAGAGTGAGGCGCTGAGGGTCCCAGGCCAGGGACACCGCAGCTGGGTTGGGAGGGCAGGGCCGAGAGACGAAGGGCTTCGGGGCTCAGCAGAATCTTGAGCCAGAAGCAGCGGAAACGTAATCTGGTTGAACCAGCCCGTCCAGCGAGGTCTCTTCACCCACCTGCTCGGCTTTCACTTTACACACCAAGTCACATTTCTTTTCTTACTGGACGACCCTTCCCCCCATCGGAGATGCGAAGGTGCTGCCCAGGACCCCCCAGGGCTTCCCGTTTCCATGCACCCCACTCGAGGGCTGTGCTTCGGGCCCGCTCACCCTTAGCTCCCTGACTCGGGGCAGGGGCGCCCGCCATCCATCCATTCACTTTCTTGCCGGCCTGGTCACACTGCCGGCCCTTTCCCAGGTCAGTGCTGGCGCGGACCATCGGGGCTCCATGACATTTGCTGCAGGCCTGTGGCTGGACTTGGGGAGGACCAGACCCCCCCCCCCCCTTGTAGAGGGTCTGTCCTGGGGTCTGGCCTTGCGCCCCCTCGCCATGCACCCCAGGGTCAGGAGGGCCCACGTTGTGGGTCCGAGCACCGTAGGCCCCGCTGAGGGGAGGAGGGTGGAGGCTGGAAACCACAAATAGGCTGCAAGTTAGAGAGGCTGTTGAGCACATTTTTTGGAAACCACTTTATTGAGGTCTGATGGACATAAAACGAAGTACATTTTTATATATACATTTAATGTGTGTCCTTCAGTGAGTGAGTTTGGGGATAAGTGTATGTCTGTGAAACCAACCCCACTAAGACCGCAAACACACCCATTGCCTCCCAAAGCTTCCTCCTGCCTCTATTATCATTATTAGTAGTAGTAGTCGTCGTAGTGGTGGTGAGAACATGACAGAAAATCTAACCTCTCACAAGATACGAAGTTCACAATAGAGCTCCGTTAGCCACGGACACCATGCTGCGTCGCGGAGCTCAGAGAATAACTGAAATTCTCTACTCCTTGACCACCCGACCCCTCTTTCCTTTCCCCACCCCTGCTTTTTTAAAAAAAAAAAAAAGTTTATTTATTTATATATTAGAGAGAGAGAGAGAGAGAGAGAGAGAATCCCAAGCAGGCTCTGCACTGTCAGCACAGAGCCCAACGTTGGGCTCAAACTCAGGAACCACGAGATCATGACTTGAGCCAGAGTCCAACACTTGACCGAGCCACCCAGGCAACCCCATCCGGCTCCCACGAGTTCCTCTTCTACTCTCGGCTTCTGGAGGTCTGACGGTTTCAGAGGCACACATAAGTGAGACCATGCAGCGCTTGTCTGTCTGTGTCCGGTTTATCTCACTCCGCGGGAGGTCCCCCAGGCCCATCCATTCCGCTGCAAATGACAGGACTTCCTTCTTGAACGTTCCACTGTCCACATCCACACTACACTGTCTTTGACCGCTCGTCTGAGGATGGGCACCTTGGTTGTCGTGAGCAGCGTTGCGGGGAGCACGGGGTGCGGGTGTCGCACACCGCTTCTCGGATTTTCTCATGGAGGTCCCGTCACTTCGAACAGAGACCACCTCGGGTGGGCGCGCAGGTTCCCTCCGCGGTCTGGCCTCCCTCCTCCTTCTCTCCACGATCCTCTCGACACCCCTAGAGGTGTCCCCCCGCGAGGGTTTCCGCGCCATCCCGGGGAGGGAGGCAAGGTCCTCACTTCTTGCTCTTCCCTCAGTGATTAACTTTTACTTGTTTATGCGTTCCTTTTATTTTAATTCCTTTTATTTTAATTAGACAGTGTAATATTAGTTTCAAGCGGGCAATATAGTGACTCAACCCTTCCTGCATCAGCCGTTGCTCATGACAAGAGGCGCCCTCCTCAGTCCCCAGGCCCTATTTCACCCATCCCCCCACCCCTTTCCTCCTGGTACCCACAACGTGTTCTCTAGGTAAGAGTCTGTTTCTTGGTTTGTGTCTCTTTCTCTCTTTTTCCTTTGCTCATTTGTTTCCTAAATTCCACATATGAGTGAAATCATATGGTATTTGTTTCTCTGACTGGTTTCTTTCCCTTAGCATTGTGCTCTCTAGCTCGATCCATGTCATGGAAATGGCAAGAGTTCATTCTTTTTGATGGCTGAGTAATATTCCGTTATACATACACACACCACATCATCTGTCAGCAGACACTTGGGCCGCTCCCAGAGTTTGGCTATTATTGATAGCGCTGCTGTGAACATTAGGGTGCACGTATCCCTTCGAATTAGTGTGTTTGTAAACTTTGGGTAAATACCTAGTAGTGGAATTACTGGATTTTAGGGTAGTTCTATTTTTAACTTTTTGAGGACCCTCCATACTGTTTTTCAGAGCGGCTGCACCAGTCTGCCTTCCCAGCAACAGTGCAAGAGGGCTCCCCTTTCTCCACGTCCTCACCAGCATCCGATGTTTCCCGTGTGGTTGATTTTTGCCATGCAGCATGGGTGGGGTCATATAGCTCAGTGTGGTTTTGATTTGTATTTCCCTGATGACGAGCGATGTTGAGCATCTTTTCATGTGTCTGTTGGCCATCTGGGTGTCTTCTGTGGAGAAATGTCTCTTCTCGTCTTCTGCCCATTTTTAAATTAGATTATTTGCACTGGGGGTGTTGAGTTTTATAAGTTCTTTATATATTTTGGATTCTAATCCTTTGTTGGATGCATCATTTACAAATACCTTCTCCTAGTTGTTAGGTTATCTTTTAGTTTTGTTGGTTGTTTCCTCCGCGGTGCGGAAGTCTGAAGTCCTTGCAGCTCCAACACCCGCTTCTAGCGGGAGGCACGTTTGTGCTGCACTGTGGGAGAGAATGTCTGAGTCTAGAGAGAGGAGTGTCTACAAGAGGGCCCAACCTTCCTAATACCCATAGCTTCTCATGACACAGTGTCTAGATGTTATTTTACTAACACGTCCCCCCATTATAGGTTTAACAAAAAAAAAATTATGATGAAATATACACAGCAGGAAACGTACCATTTTAACCAATTTTTATTGTATGAGGCGGTGGCGTTAAGTACATTCACAGTGTTGTGCGGCCATCCCCACCATCACCCCTGGAACTTTTTCACCTGCCCACATGGAAACTCCTTTCTACTTGCCTCCCCTGCTTCTGGTGACCACTAGCCTGCTTCCCGTCTCTATGAACCCGGCTATTCTAAGTCACGTCCCTTTTTTTATATACATTTTTGTGTGTCACAGAATTTTTTCCCACCAGGGGAGGGTAGATAGGAAAAAACCGGTCCAGGAAAAAGAAGCTTTTGTGCCCGTGCCTAGTAATATTCTGACTGAGAATCAGACTCTCCGCAGCTCACCTCACGGGCTCACCGGGAGCTCAAGGGAAAAATCCAGGGAATGGCCGAATGTGTCGTGGGTGACCCCAAATAAGGAAAGAGCTGCTCCCCAGGAGGAAGACTAGAGATGTGATTTGTCTACAACTTGAAACAATTTGCTTTAGGTTTACCTTGATCAGGTGTATTATAAAGCCCATTTCCAATTTTACCCCGAGGCAAACTGCATTTGGAAGCAGAGCTAAGACATCCAGACCGCCTTATGAAGAGGCGAGTATTAAGACTGAGCCCCAAAGTGCTTGCATTTTTATTCAAAGGGAGGTGTGTGTGTGTGTGTATGTGTGTGTGAGCGCGCGCGTGCATAGCTTAAAAATGTTTCCTAGTTTTCTTCGGAGTGTAGTTTTTACATAATTGTTCCAACCAATGAATATACAATCAGATTATCTGAAAATCTCCATTGTCAGCTTATACGTATACTAATCCTAATTATGTGTGTGCATTTTCTGAGGTTTCACTTTCTTCATTTTTCTTGAAGTTAAGTTTAGAATGTGTACATTTCAGGTTGAACATTTCCCACCTATTCTAAAATCACTACAGAGAATCCGAGTGGTTTTTTTTATGTTTACTTATTTATGAGAGAGAGTGAGAGTGAGAGTGAGAGAGAGAGCATGAGCAGGAGAGGGGCAGAAAGAGAGGGAGACACAGAATCGGAAGCAGTTTCCCAGCTCTGAGCTGTCAGCACAGAGCCCGACGCGGGTTCTAACCCATGGACCATGAGATCATGACTTGAGCCAAAGTCGAACGCTTAACCAACTGAGCTACTCAGGTGCCCCAGAGTGTTTTTCTTTTTAATAAAAATTTTGTGTTTCTGAGCATTTACGCAGATGAAGGCTGAAGATTTTTAAGTGTGGAGGTGTAGCTTCTAAAACTTGGCTTGAAAGTTTTCTGACTACAGCTAAGCTGGGGAAGCCAGGGAAAAACAATAGTAACACTTTATAAGAAAAGTCAAAGATGAGAAGGAAGATTGGGGCACCTGGGGGGGCTCAGTTAAGTGTCTGACTTCGGCTCAGGTCATGATTTCGTGGTTTGTGAGTTCGAGCTCTGTGTTGGGCTCTGTGCTGACAGCTCAGAGCCTGGTGCCTGCTTCAGATTCTGCATCTCCCTCTTTCTGTCTCTGCCCTTCCCTCATTCTCTTGCTCTCTCTTAAAAAAATAAACATTAATTTTTTTTAAAAGATGAGAAGGAAGATAAAATGCCAAAGTGTAGGAGACGCAAATAATCAACAAACAATAATTAAGACGAAGGGTAGAAACTAGGCAGCCCTGAAGTACAAGACGCTGGGAACAAGAGCCAGACCGCACTGACGCGGTCCCCACACGCTGCACGATGCAGAACCTTGATCTAGACTCGGAAGCGCGTCAGCGTAAGAACCACGCACGAGGTAACCTGTGAGCAGTTTATCCACCAAAGCACGGTAAGCCCAACTGCACCTCTAATGGAAACACATCTGACCCCCAGACTCAGGAAATGTGGGATCTTAGAACAAAAAAGAATTGCTCACTGTGTCTAAATGACATGTACGAATAAATAAACGCATTACTATTTATCAGTAACTATTAGGGTTTGCTAACCGACTGTCTTGTACCGATCTGGCTGGTGTTCATTGAATACCAAAGGCCAACCAGGAGCTTTTAAGATGCATTTATTATGAGTTGGAACAGTATTTTAGATCTTCTCTCGTATGAGTGTACGCAGGGTGTGTTATCGTCATAAAAGTTTAATTTCAAGAGCTCAGTCTTCATTAATATACAACCAGGACCGTGTCCCTCTCCAAAGCCAAGATCAAGATGAATGAAAACCTCCAATCTATAGTTCCCATTTACGGAGAAAAACCACCTTAAATTTCACTCAAAAATTTATGAGAAGTTTGGGACAGAGTAAGTGGTGGAAGGCGTGGGACTTAGGATTTCCTGCCTCGATCCCTTGCCCTTTGCTTAGTAAGGCTGGGCACTGCCACGCAGCTCACCTCAAGAGAGCAGGGAGGCCAGCGCGCAAGTTTTTGGTGGAACTCGGCCACATATTAAATTTGGAAGCCAGAATGAAGTCCCTTCCAGGGCAACCCAATTCATCCTTCCTTAGTGGTCAGAACAGCGTCCAAGCCGACTTCCAAAGGCAATCAGTCAAACTTAGGAGCTTCTTGAAATAGGGAAGTCTGCAGGGTTTTGGAGCACAGGAGGCGGGGAACCCACCCCCTGGGCGGCGTATCACATCAGGTTCTGATAGCTTCAAGGTCACAGGCAGTTCATAGGTAGGTTTAGCCTTTAAGAATGGGACGGGCGCAGGGGCCTGGGTGGCTCAGTTGGTTAAGCATCTGAATCTTGGTTTTGGCTCAGATCAAGATCTCACGGTTTTGTTAGTTCGAGCCCTGCATAGGGCGGCACTCTGGCAACAGGGAGCCTGCTTGGGATTCCCTCTCTCTCTCTCTCTCAAAATAAATCAACTTAAAAAATTAAAAAAAGAGCTGAGACTGGATGGGCCAGGAATTTGCCAAAGTCAGGGTTACGGCTGAGGTCATCAGCCTGGTGGTTTAACCATCTGGGGCGCCTGGATGGCTCAGTTGGTTAGCATCTGACTCTTGATTTCAGCTCAGGTCATGATCTCACGGTCGTGAGGTTGAGCCCCATGTTGGGCTCTATGATGAGCATGGAGCCTGTTTGGGACTCTCTCTCTCTGCCCCTCTCCCACTCATGGTATCTCTCTCCCTCTCTCCCCCCAAATAAATAAATAAACATTAAAAAAAAATAGATCCATCTGAGCTGAGTAAGGACTGGTCTGTGACAGGAAATGGGACCCTGAAGCCTAGAGAGAGGATGAACAGCCCACCCTTTGAGGATGGAAGGGTTCAAAATAGTCAGCTTGCCACTGGTGCCTGCTGGTCCTCTGAAGGAATAGTGCCCGTCCCTACGCTTAGCACTGACCTCTGCTGATGCAGGTTGGACTTTGAGAGGCGGCATGATGACACTTGCCATGGTCAGTGGGAGTCCGTGCAGTTGGGTCCATGCAGAGTCGCCGTCTCTCCATCGCAGTGCCCGCCATGCCAGTTCTGGGATGGCCGACGACAGAGGTTGGCTAAAGTCAACTGGCTCAGTCATCGTGTCTAACTGGTTGTCCACCATCTCTCCTGTGGTGGATGCTTTCTGCTGGGCCCTCATGGGCAACAAGAAATCACCACGCATTTTGCCCATTTCCACATTCATCTACATGCCAAGACTTCCTTGTCTTCAATCTTCTAATCCTCCTCCTTTTTAGCCCCACAGCAGCAAGAAGGACCACTGGCCCTTGCTCAGGAATTCGGATGTTTTCCTCTTGGCCACTTCCCCTTCAAACAAAGGAGACCGCCAGGTCCACAGCTCTCCCCCTGGGAAGAGTCACCCCCTCTACCTTGTCTTTCAGGACCACCCTGAATGTGGCTGTCCTGCAGCAGCGGTCCGTCTTCAGCTTGTACCCACACACCAAGCTGACTCAGCAGTAAACCAAGCTTAGACCTTTCCTCCCCCTTCGGTTGGTCATATGGGCCTCATATGAGCCGAGAAAGTTGTGGTGGGTGGCTGGGCATCTGGGCTACCCAATCATGCACGTTTCTTGCACCCTTTGGTCCTGTCAGATACACACTTAGATTGATCTTTTTCAACTACCACTGAACTACTGCTGAGCCCATTTTATGACTTGGAGAAACCAGCTTATAATGGACACCTACGACCACACGTTCATCCGATGTTCCGTAACCAAGCATTCTTTCTCTATCGGGGCCCAATTATACATCATGAGCTTTTTCTTGAAAGTCCAGCACCCTGGGGATCTGCTTATGATTTCCCCAATGGGTCTTTGCCATCAACTCCACACCGCATCTCCTGCTACCCCAGACACCTCCGACATGCACGGGCTTCCAGATTGTCTGGTCCATGCGGCAGGACCGCACGAAGCTCTTTTCTGCTCTGAGTGCCACGTGATGCTGTCACCTTCCGTGTCAAACAGTATGTGGACCAGAACAGACTCCTTAGATGTGGAACCCCAAAAGGCCCACCTTCCTTCTTTAGGTGGCCAGTACAAGATGTAGCAAGCTGTCTTCTACTTCGGAGGTAAAATCCCAGTATTTCCTTGACATGTTAACTCCTAAAAGCTTATCAAAAGAATGGGTACCTACGTCTTTGGAGGATATATTTCCCACCTTCGGATCTTACCAAGGCTCCAAAGTCCTCACGCGCTTGGTTCATCCTATCCGATCGGCATGATGTCATTAATGCAGTGGATCAGGACGGTGTCCTGTGGGACGCCCAGGTGCTTCAGATCTCTTAAGACGACACGTGGATAGACAGCAGGAGAGTTAACACAGCCCCGAGGCAAACTGCGAATTAATACTGTTGTCTGATCCTTGGGAATGCACACTGCTTCGGATCTTCCTTTCTGGTTGGAATAGAAAATGATGAATTTGCCAAATCAATCAGCATACCTTGTACCCGAGGCTTTATTAATTTGTTCTAGCAATAAGGCTACAATCTGCAGGGCAGATGCAACTGAGGTCGGTTCTTAGTTGAGCTCATGGGAGTCTACAGTCGTCCCCTAGGACCCATCTGGGATTTGGAGGGTTCATGCCGGTCAGTTAAACTGAGATATAAAATTTCCAGCCCTGTTTCCCGGAGATCTCTGGGATTTCCCCTGGATACAGTATTGTTTCTGATGGACTACTAGGAGAGCAATTCCAAGGCCCACATGGCCCTCCTCACTGTGACTGCGCTTGCTCTCCACGCGAAGGATTCGCTGCTGGGGGACGACAGGGCAGAAAGGTGTTAACCTCTCTTCACCCCCAGAATTTAGGATTGTGTTTCCTTCCAAGGCAATAGGGACTTTGTAGATGTGACTGAGTTCAGGACGCAGAGAAGGGGAGATTATCCTAGACTCTCTGGGGGGACCCAATATGATCATAAGGGTCCTTATGAGGGAAGTAGGATGCAGGAGAGTTAAGGAGGGGCGCTGACCGAGGGGAGGCTGGAGGCAGGCACCTGCTGGCTTTGAGGATGGAGGAAGGAGTCGTAAGCCAAGGAATGTGGGTGGTTTCTAGGAGCTAAAGAAGGCAAGGAAACAGATGCTTTTCCAGAGACTTCCAAAGAAACACAGCACTGCGACGTCTTGAGTTTAGCCCAGTGAGACCTATTTTGGACAGCTGACCTCCAGAACCATCACATCATACATTCTTGTCTGATGTATCAGTCAGGAGACTGATACAGGGTGACTCAAACTGATAAGTATATCAGTCCCAGCTGTGACCTCCAGGACTGGGAAAATGACCACCTCACTGTCCACTGATCAGCAGACCAGCTTCAAGGTGAACTTCAGCCAGAGCTCCATTGATGCGCGGTCCCTGTGAGCCCACACTGCAACAGTGAGGTCCTGGTGAAGCTCCAGGCATCCACGTGTCAGGGACAGTTCAAACCCTGCGTCCACCAGCACCTGAAAGGTGTGGGCACTCCGCTTTAGCCAGTGAAGAGTGACTGGAGTGTTGCTCATAGGTCGTTAGGGAAGGGCTGAAGGAATCATCACGATACATACTAGCTGTGGTGAGCACGGTCCCTTCTCCAGTCCTTGGGTTCTGGGTCTAAAATTCAGTTCATGGGGCGCCTGAAGCGTTCAGCTTTGGCTCAGGTCATGATCTCGAGGTTCATGAGTTCAAGCCCTGTGTTGGGCTCTGTGCAGACAGCTCGGAGCCTGGAGCTTGCTTCAAATTCTGTGTCTCCCTCTCTCTCTCTCTGCTTCTCCCCTGCTCTGTCTCGCTCTCTCTTAAAAAAAATAAATAAACATTAAAAAAAATTTGGTTCAGGCTGAGAACTGGAAGAAGGATCACGACTTTTATTTGGGTGATCTCTGGCGATCTCGGGCTCTTTGGTTCTTTTCTTCTTTTAATTGTAGATGTTGGCAGTCCCCTCCTTGGCTGCCGGTCCGTTTTGCTCCTCAGGGCACGATGCCCCGTGAACCCCTCCAGGTCTCCCTGTGGGTCAAGGTCCCCTTGGCGGCTCCTCCGATTTATTTTATTTTTAAATTTGAAATGTCTTTTATTTTATTTTGAGAGACAGAGACAGAGAGCGAGCGGGGGAGGGGCAGAGAGAGAGGGACACACAGAATCCGAAGCAGCTCCAGGCTCCGAGCTGTCAGCACAGAGCCCGACGCGGGGCTGGAACCCACGGACTGTGAGATCATGACCTGAGTCGAAGTCGGACGCTTCACCGACTGAGCCCCCCGGGCTGCCAGTGGCGCCCAGTTGTCGGGTGGGTGCTTCTCCTTGTACATAGCGCATCCATCCCAGCACAGCCACCACCCGAGTGTCTTCTCTCCCTCCTCCCTTGTTTGCCAAAGCCGCTCAGGCACACCCCCGTTGTCCGGCGTGCTAAACTCGGGCCATCCCACTCTGCGGGCTCTAAAACCCACCGGAACGTCAAGAAAGTGCCCCCCACGGAGACACCTCGGATTATTGTTACCAGCTGGGCTGCACCTTTCCCCAAGGGCCGTGCCCACCCACCCCTGGAGAGGGGTCCGCCCTGCCAGCCTGGGAGTGCGGCATCCAGCCCCAAGGGCCCCCTTCGTGTCTACTTTGCTGGGCCCTCATCCCCACTCCCCTGCGCTGTGCTCTCTCTGCTCCTCCATCCCCTCCTCTGCCTTTCTGTCCAATGGCTCATCACAGCGCTCTTCTGTCACCACTGTGTTTCCCTTCCGGCTCATTTCCTTCCCTCTTCCTTCCCCTCCCTGTGGACCCCCACTTCCGGCGCCGCCCGCCCTCCCGACACGCCCAGGCCCTCACTGTCTCGGTCACGCAGGCACACTCCCCTGACCTGTTCTTCCCTTCAACTCCCTGGGCCCTGCTTTGGCTGAGGACTCGGCTTCTGACTTCCAAGTCTCCAGATGCAATAGATGTCGATTATTTGACTTTGCTCTAGAGGTTCCTCTGAATTCAAGAATTTTGAGTGGAGAGGCAAATGTGTGGGGAAAGGCAATTTGCTTACTTTCAAGTCTGGAGGTGACCTGCTGCCTTGTCCGGGGGACTGGAGGACGCCTCTCTATCGGGAAATCGTGGAAAAGCCTTAACAGAAAGATACGATTCGTTTTCGTTCCTTAAATACATTTGCTGATGTAACAGGCCTTACCTTCAAAGAGCTCACGATTTCCTCTACTTGAACCACGTAACGCTAAAGAAAAAAAGTCACATGTTCCTCCATTGAGGGAAAACTGCATTTTGAAGGTTTGGTAGAAACATTTTCCTAAGTCGCCCAGGACCTCTTCACCCAACAGTCAACAAAAATGTTTGAGAAAAGGAAACGTCTTACGGCAAAATTGGGGAGACTAAAAACACATTGTGTTGATAGGTGATGTCAAAATACAAAACACACAACATGTGCCTCAATGTATGCTAATGAGTTATCTTTCTCCTTAAGGTGCATGCAGTTTCTTCCTTAGGTCTCACTGTTCTTGGTCTGTCTGAAATCACACCCCTGAGCGGGCAATCACCCCAGCACTGGGGCCTGAGAGAGAACTTGACATCAGGAAGGGTAAGGGCGAGGCTGACGGGGTCTCATGGACGGCTCGCCTGGAGAGAACTTCTCGGATCCCTTGACATCAACGTCCTCAGGGCAAGGACACTGCACTGGCCGCTCCTGGCACCTCGGGACGAGCCGTCTTTGTCGAGGGGCCACCTGTGCACCGTGGGGGGTCCGGGGCCTCGCTTGGTCTCCACCCACGACAAGCCGGTAGCTTCACTCGTCTCCGGACATTGCCCGATGTTCCTTGGTGGTGTGTGTGTGCATGCACACCCGTGTGCGTGAGTGTGCATGTGTAAAAATTGTTCCTGGCTGAGAAGTCCTTGGGTTATAGACCAGGCAGGGATCCAGAGACCGCACGGCTCCCATCAGTGGGAGGGAAGGATATTCCTGGCCGGACCCTCAAACAAAGAATCCCTGCAGGTCCAGGGAAGGCCAGTGGGTGGCTGGGGCCAGGGCCCCCTCAAGGCCGACAGGCGGGGCCTCTGGGGCATTGGAGAAGCCGCTAGAAAGCCCTCAGGGAGGAAGCAGCTGAATGGGAAACAGGACTGTTTCTTCCTCACGCTGACTCTCTGCTCCCTTATGCAGCCCCCGAGCTTACCTCACAGAGAAGGATGTGTTCCCCGATGGGCAAAATTAACACGAGACCCCCGGGCGATTGCAGTGGGACCCTTGAAGATGAGGCAGAGTCTCAAGTAGCAGGTGTCCCTGAGGAGGTGACCCTGGCTGGAGTGGCTTGGCCCGAGGCCACGAAGGAAGAGAAGGCAGAGACAGAAACGTGTCCAGTCCTGCGACAGCAGCTGGGTGGGCAGACGGCAGCTGCACAGCTGGAGACACAGCTGGACGGGAGGCGAAAACCAGGGGTGTGCAGGGAAGAGGGGGAACCCGCCTGGAAAGAGACTGAGGGTCCTCAACTTGGGAGAGAACTTGGCCAAGTGGGACCTTTGTCCTGTTTTTGAGGCTTCTCATCAGATGATTTGGACCTGCCGCCCATCCCCCACTCGCGACTGCCCGGCAGGCCTGGGCCCAGGAGCAGGTGCTAGTCCGGAGGCTCAGAATAGCTGACCTTAGCGAGACACCCGTGCCCAGGAGAAGGAGGTGGGACCGGGGTCTGATCTGGAGAACAGGGCTCAGCACCTGTCTGAACCTCACTATGACGGGGAGAGGACACGCTTCTGAGGGTAACAGGCTGATGGGAAGGGCCCCAGGCGTTAGCAGGGGGTGCTGGCGCCTGTGCATGGGTGTGACACCGACCTCTGACCCGGCGCTCTGAAACAGAGGAGCCAGAACCGCCACCAGGCATGTCCACACTGTCGGGGCGGGAGACTCGGGTTGACCTCCCTTTCTCAAAGTACTCCACGTTCCCCTTCCTTCCTAGCTGCCCCTGAGCAGGGAGCAAAGCGCTGAGCTGGGCCCGGGAATCATGAGGGAACTTGAACGGACATAATCCAAGGCCCTTTGGTTTGAAGGGGATTGATTTCATATCTCCTCCACCCGTACCTCTGGGGGAGAAGATCCACTAAAATGTCGATCTCAGACTCGTGCCCGGAGCACTGTTTCCTCGAAGGGATTATGCTGGGATGGACCACATTCCAGCATGCCCCTGGGACGAGGTCTGGGACCAGACACCATGAGTCATCCTGTCCCCATTGCGGCGGAGGAGCTGGCGGGAGAAGGCACCGGCATGTGTGTAGACTGATCTGAAGAATGGGTTGACTGACCGCTGGGTGAACGCCCTTTTGCACATCGGAGCCCTGTCGGCTCCACCAGCTTCTCTCGCTGGCTTCCGGCAGGGCAGCGGGCACGGGTCGGGCGGCTGCCGGCAGTGGCCCTGTGCTGCCAGCGGCAGTTCTGACCGTTTCCTGGGCACCAAGGTGAAGGTGAGCCCCAGAGGGGGAGGAGCTTAAAGACCAGTTCCAGAGACCCGTGAATGGGCTCAGCCTGTCACCAGAAATGCCCAGGGACAGCTCGCCGAGCGGCAGCAAAGGAGGGGCCTCCTGTTATGACACCTCAGGCCCTGGGGGCCGTCCCTGGGCTGTCGCACAGGGAACCCCAAGGGGCTTCTGGGACCGGAAGGGCTATGGCGTCCTTGGCACAGACGGTGGGGTTGGTCTGGCTCCAGGCAGCAGGCGGGTCATACTTGCGGCTGCCCTTCCATTTGGGATGACTTGTCCGTTCTGAGACGTGGTGTCTAGAATGAAACACCCGGTGCCAGAAGAAACAGGAGAGGTGGGTGGCCGGGCCCGGCGCAGGGGACCCTCTGGAGCCCCTTTAGTCGGCCGCAGCCCGGCAGGTGGGTAGAGAACGCCCAGGCCACGGTGGTCACGAGCCCCGCGACGCTCTGCAGCTCTCCTCGCGCGACCCTGGCCTTGGGAACGCAGGCTGGGCTGGCCCAGGGGACCGCCCGGGGAGGTGCTGGCTCTAAGGAGGCCGGGAGAGTGCGAGTGCGCATAAGGAACCTGCCGGCAGTGAGTCACCTGCCTGCTGGGGACTTTGGACTCCTTGTCAAGCCGGTGACGGCTGAGTGGGACAGGAGCATGGAGGGGGATGGGAGGCGCCTGCACGTCCCCGAAGATCAAGCTGGAGAGCCCGAGCCCAGAGAGACGGGGGTGGGGAGCCCGGCACTTCCGGGCGGGTGGAGGGCGGCCTGGAAACTGAGGCCGTCCGAGGAGCGAGAGCGGCCTCGCCCTGTGGTCCCCCCACGGCTCCCTGCACAGCACGACTGCCTCACCTCCACCCCCAGGGCGTTTATGTTCCACAAACAGAAGCACTGTAGACATGGTGTTTATATGTATTACATGTGTTATAATCATCTATTTGTTATTCTGCTGGAACGGGGAGCGGTCTGCTCCGGAGGCCCGGTGACGTCACCCAATACAATGTGAAAGGGCAAAGGTCCGTTTTCACCCTTGGCCCTGCTGACTCTGCTCCGCGTCCACTCCCGAAGGCACCCCAGCTCCGCCCGCAACCTTCTCGGGGTTTGGAAGGTCCTCAGCCAGGGAATCGGGGGATCTGGCCGTGGCCCCGGTTCTGGCCATTTGCCCAGGCGGTGTACTTTGAGTTAATTTTCAACCCGGTTTACTCCCTCTTTTCCCACTAAGGTATTAATAAATGACCTGCTTCTTTCACTAGGTAAGTGTTTAGAACAAAGGAGAGATGTGTGTGAGGCTGTTTTCAGACTCTGCAGGCGCCGCGCGGCTCTTTGGCTTTTATCCTCATGTGGCACAAGAACTTTCTAGATACACTGACTTTACTCTGTGTTGGGTCTTGAAGAAAATGGTGTCATCTCCTCCAGGGTTATTTCCCCCTCCATAACAGAAGGATAGATAACCTCTCTCACACACAAGTAGTTACGAGGATTCAATGAAATAACGTGTGTGCGGTGCAGAGGGCGTGGCCCGAAGTAGCTGCTCAGTTAAATGCTAGTTTGGGAAGGATCAGTCTAGTTCTGTTCTGTCCAGGACACTGACGGCGCCTGCTGTGTGGATGAAAATGCATAGGACACTGTCCGTGGGTCCAGGAGTACTTGGAACTGGAAACAAGGAGCTGAGGGTCTACACCGCCCCCTCCCCACGCCTGGTCCGCCGTCTTTCCTGTGCTCCAACTAGGACACGGAGAGTGGCCGGTGTCGCCACGTCCCCTTGGCCAGCTCCGTCCTCAACGCTCCTCTGCACGCATGCCCTCCTCCCCTCGCTCTTGTGTCCTTTCTCCTTCCCCAAGCTGCCCCTGAGCCCACTACCCTCTCCTCTGTTCCCACTCTGCCTTGGCGCGCACTCCGTCATCCTGGATCTGTCCCCGTCTTTCCTTCTGGCCTGTGCTCCCTGATGCCGCCCCAAGAAGGGTGCTTTCCGCTCCCTAACTGCTGTTTTGGGCGATGGGACCAGCCCCCGGCTTCTCCCGAGCAGCACCGTGTCTGCCCCGCTGGAGGGTCCGTCTGAGCCCAGCAGGTGGATGCGTTTCCAGAGGAGCAGCTCTGCTGCTCACACATCACAGCGTGGTGGCCTGTGGCTCGTCGGGGAGGGGAAGCAGCCTTCTTAGGACTGATTTTGTGAGAGCCCTAACAAAAATGTCACCTCTAGCGCGTAGCTATAAATCCTGGGGCGCCTGGCGGCTCAGTCGGGTAACCATCTGGCTTCGGGTCGGGTCATGACCTCACAGTTGGTGTCTGTGGGTTCGAGCCCCGCGTCAGGCTCTGTGCTGGCAGCTCGGAGCCTGGAGCTGCTTCAGATTCTGTGTCTCCCTCTCTCTCTGCCCCTCCCCTGCTCACACTCTGCCTCTCAAAAAATAAATCAGTGTTAAAAATATTTTTAAAAATCCTGCTGTCCACCGCTATCCCTTACACATTACGTACGTGCTTTTTGCTCAGCTGTGACTTACTTAGAAAAATCTTAGCATCATCAATAGAAGTAAAATCCCAGTTTGATCGTTCTGTGGGCAGTTATTGCTAAACTATGTTCCACACACGGGATCACAGCATCGACGAGCCGGCGCTGACGGGGGAGGAAGGTGAGCGGCACAGGGGCCTCGTCCCCACCAGCTCAGTCTGTTTTATAAATCTGGCTCCAATTAAGTTTAATTACCAGAGACTCTAACACCGCACTTCAGTCTGCGCAGAGAAGATACGAAGTTTTAGCCCGTTTATTTTGTGATTCAGGGAGGGGCGATCACGATGAAACTCAGTTCCTTCCTCTGCCATAAAGCGGCAATTAACTTCCAATTTTCCTTCTTTCTCTCTTTAATCTCTCAGCTCGTTCTAGTTCTGGGTAAAATGGCAGTGTTATCACATGTCATAGAAATATGGTACACACGTGTACAAAATCCCTTTCTCCATCGCACCGCACCTCCATTCTGTTCTGGTCGGAAACCAAAGGGGGTGCCCAAGGAAGGGAAGTCTGTCTCGGGGAGGAGGGCTCCCACGGCCCACATTCTGGGGGGACTTCTGCCCAGTCCAGTCCGCAGGGGTCCAGACGGGAGCCGGCCCCCCGCCTCTCGACTGTGTCTGCCCTTCAGAGAAGGGGGCGGTGCAGGTGACACGTAACAACCTGGCTTGGAAACCAGATGGGTGGGCGGGGCCTGGACCCCCTTTCCCTGCTGGATTTCCGGCAGCGGAAAAACCGAGTGACAGGTGGCTTCTCCGAGGTCACCCGGTGGGGCCCACCGTGGCTTGCCTCCTTTGGGCTCGATGGAGGGCCCGGTGCAAGCGGCGACGGCATTGGTAGACACTCGGGGACCGCCGTTGCCGACCGTCTGCACTGCGATGTCCAGCTCCGATGCATTAGTGGCTCAGGGGACAGCCCCTCCCTGCTCTGCTGGGCGGGGCCTACTGTTTCTTGACTGATTTCTGCGGACCAATCAGCTGCTTGGAGTCCCGAAGGCCCTGGTCCATCATGTTCAGGCGCTGAGCCGGTGGAGCTGCGGTTCTTGATCTTGTGGCTGTGGGTTTGGGGCTCACGTTGGGGGTAGAGATCACTTAAAAATAAAATCCTAGTAAACTGGTGCGGCTGCTCTGGAAAACAGTGTGGAGGTTCCTAAAAAAATCAACAATAGAACTCCCCTCTGACCCAGCAATAGCCCTGCTGGGGATTTACCCAAGGGATACAGAAGTGCTGATGCATAGGGGCACATGGACCCCAATGTTCAGAGCAGCACTGTCAACAATCGCCAAAACATGGAAAGAGCCTAAACGTCCATCACCTGATGAGTGGATCAAGAAGATGTGGTATATATACACGACGGAGTACTACATGGCAATGAGAGGGAATGACATATGGCCATTTGTAGGAAAGTGGATGGATCTCGAGGGTGTCATGCTAAGTGAAATAAGTCAGTCAGAGAAGGACAGAGACCACATGTTTGCACTCATAGGTCTAACAGGAGAAACCTAACAGAGGACCATGGGAAGGGGAAAGTGGGGGGGAGAGTTGGGGAGAGAGAGGGAGGCAAACCGTTGGAGACTCTGAGAACAAACTGAGGGCTGATGGGGGTGAGGCAGAGGGGAAGGGAGCGGTGGTCATGATGGGGGGCACTTGGGATGAACACCGGGTATTACATGGAAACCAGCTTGACAATAAACCATAAAAGAAAAAAGAAATTGACCCTAAAAAAAATAAAATTAAAAAAAAAAGAAAGAAAGAACAGGGGTTCTGTTGTCATAGGTCACCTGGGGTCACTGATGGGACCTTGTTTAATTTTTATTTCTTTTTAAGTCACCTGCTTGTCTTTCTCTGGAGTGCAGGAGTTTTAGGATTATCGCTTCGTTCGAATGTTCTGAAACTTCTCAGCAGTGTGTTTCGGTGTGGATCATCTCTCCAGCATCCAGCACTTTGTGGGGCCTTTTAATATTTTTAAATTTTTTAATGTTTATTTATGTTTGAGAGAGAGAGGAAGACGGGTAGACAGAGAGGGAGACCCAGAATCGGAAGCAGGCTCCAGGCTCCGAGCTGCCAGCACAGAACCCGACGCGGGGCTCAAACTCACCAACTGTGAGATCATGACTTGAGCCCAAGTTGGACGCCACCCAGGTGCCCCATTAGCGGTTCGTGGGCTCAAGCCCTGCATCAGGCTCTAGGCTGACAGCTCAGAGACTGCAGCCTGCTTCCAATTCTGTGTGTGTGTGTCTCTCTCTGCCCCTCCCCTGTTCACAGTCTGTCTCTCAAAAATAAATAAGTGTAAAAAAAATTAAAATAGAATCGAACGTGTGTCAACCTGATGGCATTTTCTGTTTTGTTCTGTTTTGTTTTATGTAGGTGGGGGAGAGCCACAGGCTCTCGGTGTGGCAGGAGAGAGAGGAAGGAAGGCGAGGGCCATCCGAAGAGTCTGTGCGGCTCCCGCACAGAAGAGCCTGGGATTCCGAGTGGGGATGAGGCTCGTCGTGGGAGCACCGGCAGGGGTGTGGGGCCACATCACACACCGCGTACTGTTTCCTGTGAGCCGGACCATCCGTGTACGGGCTCTGGGTTTTAACTGTGGCAGAAGGAGCAGAATACAGGGGTGTGTGTTTTCCAGCAGAGATGGTTCCATAAAGACCCCTGGCGGGAGCACATCTGTGACAATCACTCTGGTCCTGTGGCAGCTCCGTACTGCCTGGCCCACATGCTCACGGCATCGCTGAGGATTTACTAAGTGCCGCACAATTATTTTTGGTAATTGAGTGTTTCAGGAACCGTACGTTGTCATTTTAAAGAGGCCAAGAGTTTGACAGGCTGAAGCATCTGTCTTTCAAGACATCTGGAGTCGGGACAGCAGCAGGGAAGAACCGCACCGAACACTGGACATTAAGAGGAGAGTCAAGGCGTTTCAGACAAAACAAAACTTCAACGAGGGACTCTCTGTGTGGTTTTCCTGGCCGCCCCTCGCTCCCACCTTTGTATGGCTGTGCACAGCCAGAGATCTCCCCTCTTCACTCTCAACTACAAACAGACACGGCTTGGGGCGCCTGGGCGGCTCAGTCGGTTAAGCCTCCGGCTTCGGCTCAGGTCAGATCTCACGGTTCATGGGTTCAAGCCCCGCATCTGGCTCTGTGCTGACAGCTAGCTCAGAGCCTGGAGCCTGCTTTCGGTTCTGTGTCTCCTTCTCTCTCTGCCCCTCCCCCTCTCATGCTCTGTCTCTCTCTCATCAAAAATAAATAAAACATTAAAAAAAAATAAAAATAAACAGACACGGCTCCCGGATCATCTCTGGCCAGATTATCTTAACCACCTATAAGGGTCGGCAGACGGAGGTGTGGTGGACAGCCAGGGGCACTCAGAGCCATAAGACTTGCTTTCACATTCCAGGTCTTTCTCTCTGGCTCTGGGGACTTGGATAATCTATCACGTAAGACACATTTTTTTCCTCTGTGCACCACAGATCATCATTACCCTTCCCTCCGGAAGTGATGCATGTTGTAACTCCTAGCAGACTGTGCAGGGCTGTGCACGCCGTGATGGATTCTCCAGGGTTGTCTCTCAAACTTCTTGAGCTGCGCACATTCACAGACTCGGTAAATATTCTCTTGGGCTGTCATGTCTCTTTCAAGCTACAAGGAGGGCGTCCCGAACCCCAAGCTTCTACACTTCAGTACGAAGGTCTTCATGGAAGGAGTGACCCCCGTCAGTCAGCACACACCTCTGTGTATGTGAAAACCCTTCAAATCCTAAATTAGTGAGAAAGTAAAAACTCTTCAGAAGCCCAAATACAAGGAAATGTGGGAAGTAAGAGTGATCAGGGCCAAGGTATCGGAGTGACTCAGTTGGTTAAGTGTCCAACTTGGGCTCAGGTCACGATCTGTGGGTTGGAGCCCGGCACTGGGCTCTGTGCTGACAGCTCAGAGCCTGAAGCCTGCTTGGGATTCTGTGTCTCCCTCTCTTTCTGTCCCTCCCCTGCTCATACTCTGTCTCTGTCTCTGTCTCTCTCTGTCTCTCTCTCCCTGTCTCAAAAATAAACATTAAAAAAAAAGAGTGATCAGGGCAAAATAAACATTGACCGTTTAATTAAATAACACCTGTTTTAAATAAAGGCAAAATGAAACCACAAACTGGTCACAAACTGAGTTAGTCCAGATGGGATTCATCAGAGTTAAAATACACCTCAATCTGTTTAAGAGGTAGGATATTGGTTAACCTAAGATTTTACTAAGTTATGGGCAGATGTTACAACTTCTAGAGAAACCTCCACAAGGTAGGAATTGAGGGCAGAGCTTCCAAAGTAGTAAAGAGAAAACTAAAGAAAAAAAGAAACTCGACTATTCTACAACACGCCAAGAAAGGTATACGAATAAGTAAATAAACAAAAGAAAGCGAGAAACAAGAAAAGTAAAAAGCGCACAAAATAAAAAGGTAGAAATGAGTCTTCATCTGCCCTTGATTTTAATATATGTGAATGACACAAACCATCCAGTTACTCAGTAAACGTCTTCTCCCAGGATTTAAAAAAACAGACCTGCCGTATCTGCTTAAAAGACACAGTAAAGCTAAAGAGACAGTTGAAAAGTAACAGAATGGAAAAAGGTAGGGCAGGAAAGCATGAACCACACACAGGCGCAGCAGCGTTGGCCAAGCCACACACAGGTGCAAGCGTGTCCGATGAAATACACTTTCAGGTCAAAGACAGGCTGAGAGACACAGACGGTCAATCCATGACGATAAAATAGTTCACGTCACAAGCAAGATGTCACAGTTCTGATCTCGGTCACCCATAACGACCTAATCTTAAAATATGTAAAACAAAACTTGACAGAATCGGATGGAGCAGGGGCGCCAGGGAGGCTCAGTCGGTTAAGCATCCGGCTTCGGCTCAGGTCATGATCTCATGGTTCGTGGGTTGGAGCCCCGAGTCGGGCTCTGTGCTGACAGCTCAGAGCCGAGAGCTGCTTCCAGATTCTGTGTCTCCTCCTCTCTCTGCCCCTTCCCTGCTCATGATCTGTCTCTCTCTGTCTCTCAAACATAAACAAATAAATGTTAAAAAAAAAAAAAGAGAGAGAGAGAGAGAATTGGATGGAGCAGTAAACAGACTCACCATCCTAGTGTGAGATTTTCGTCGCACGCGGTTTCCGGGAGCGCGCACGCGGTATTTAGGGGACTCGAGCTCGCTCCGGAGCAGGGGGCCCCGCAGCTGCGTGCAGTGACGGTGCCCTGGTGTTGGAGCCACGGCGCGACTGAAATGTGGCGACTGTGACAAAGAAATGAAATTTTAAATTTTATTGAATTTTAATTATATTTCTATTTATAGAGCCATTGTGGCTGTTGGTTACCGTTCTGGATGCTGTAATACTGGGTCGTAGGTCTCAGCACGTTTTTAAGGATTGGGACCATAAGATCATATTCCCTGACAATAATGGAAATTCAGTGCCGAAATCAGTATTGAAAGATAACTAAAAAATCTCATCCAGTTGGAAATTGAAACCACTTCTAAACAGGGGCGCCTGGGTGGCCTAGTCGGTTCAGCATCCCACTTTGGCTCAGATCATGACCTCGTGGTTAGTGAGTTTGAGCCCCGCATCAGGCTCTGTGCTGACAGCTCAGAGCCTAGAGCCTGCTTCGGATTCTGTGTCTCCAGCTCTCTCTGCCCCTTGCCCACTCACACTCTGTTTCTCTCTCTCTCTCAAAAATAAACATTAAAAAAATATTTTTAAATGCTTCTAAATAATGCAGAGGTCACAGAGGACATCATAATGGAAAACTGAATGTATTTGGGTTGGACAATAACAAAAACACAGAAGGTGTGAACTTGTGTTGCAGCTAAATTTGGTTAGAGGGAAACGTAAAGGTCTAAATGTTCATGCAAGAAAAGGAAACCCAAGTAATGACCTGAGTAATTCTAGGGAGATTAACAAAATATAAACAAAATTACCCTCGAAGGTAAGATAAACATTACTTAAATAGAAGAGGAAGGAATAATCCAGAGAATAAACAGTTTGTTGTTTGAAAAGATTAATCATATTGATAAACCATTGGCAATATTTATCAAGAAAATAAGGCTCAGATAAACGATACTAGCAAGAAAAAGGCAACCTAGCCCCATGAATGGCGGAGATTAACATGTGATGAGATACTATGACGAATAACTTTGTGTCCCATTTTTTAAAGCTTAGGAATATATGGACAGATTCCTAGAAAAATATAACTTATCAAAGTTGACTCAAGAGAAATGGAAGACATTGATTGATCTATAATCGTTGAAGAAAGTAATCTGTACTTAAAAGCTTTCCCCACAAGAAATACTTAAGTCTAGAGACTTTATAGGTGGGTTCTAACAAACAATGAAAGGATATACAGATATATTCCACAAAATAGAGGGGAAAAAAGGAATTTCCTCCCACTCATTTAATAAGGCAAGTATAACACTGGTATCAAAACAAGACCAGGATGGTAAGAAAAAAGAAAGCTTCTGGCCAGTTTCAGTCATGAACTGACGAACAAAAAATTAGCAGAAGTGTCCGCCAATGTGTAGAAGGGACTGACCAACGTATGGCTGTGTCTCGGGAACCTGAGGATCGTTTCACGGCAGAAAATCTGTTTGCACCTCCTGCCATCCTCATTGATTGAAGCCGAAAACCTCGTGATCATTTCAACAGATGCAGGAAAAACACGTAAAGAATCACTCATTTATGGTAAATGTTTAACAAATTAGTAATAAAAGGAAACTCTTTTTAACCTGTTAAAGATTATCTACAAAATACCTATGGCAAAGGCGAACAAGATAAAATTCCTCCCTGAACAGGTTCACAATCCGGGGCAGATGGGCACGGAAACAGGGACAGCTCTGAACCACGTAATTGTTTTTCGAGTCTTCCTAACAGAGAAAAAACTAAGGGCCACATCAGTGAAATCTGTCTGCGTATTTTAATTTCATTTTACGTAATCATCTCATGCAAACACCCCGTTTCGGTGACTGAACCACGTGATCTCCTGTGCTCATGAGACCATGTTAGCTGTAAGTATATCCTATAGGAAACTTAAAAAATTTTTTTTTAATGTTTTTTATTTATTTTTGAGAGACAGAGAGAGACAGCACGAGCAGGGGAGGGTCAGAGACAGAGAAAGACACAGAATCGGAGGCAGACTCCAGGCTCCGAGCTGTCAGCACAGAGCCTGAAGCGGGGCTTGAACCCACGAACCATGAGATCATGACCTGAAGCCGGACGCTCAACCGACTGAGCCACCCAGGCACCCCTTTAGGAAACTTTTTAAATGTTTTGTCAAACTCAAACCGTATTATGGGTCTGCCACTCAGCTGGTCTAGGGGACATTTGGACTCCAATTTAAAAAACATTTTGGGGGCATTTTGACATTACTTTAAAACCATAATATATTTTTAAAAATCATTATGTATTGTGTGCACAGATAACTTAGCCGCATCCACGGTTTTAACCATCCCTGGCTTCAAGGAGACTGGAGACCCATGAGCGGGTACAGAGATTCAGTGATGGTCAAGGACGGGTTGGCGCATATGTAGCATTAAATAGGGTAAGATGTCTACTGTGACCTTTACTGGGCAATAAGATGCTTGACAATTAAATACTGTTTTGTCTAAGGGTCAGTTGATAACTATGAAATGCTGATTCCTGAGACTCATTTCATTCTTGGGTACAATGTCCCCAGAAAATGACTTTTAAAAACTATAGGTTTATATTCAATCATTTTATTGTAATTTCCAAAGTACCAGTCTCCCGTTGATTTAGGAGGGAGAAAAGGTCTTTCACCCCAGATGGTTTGAGAGACCCAGAAACGGACTCCATTAAAATCAAGAAATGCTATTCAGAAAGAGGCGCTATAAAGATTAAAGACAAACTACACAATGGAAGAAAATGTTGGCAACGCATGTAACTGACAAAGACCTAGTATCTAAAATGTATAAAGAACTCATTGAAATCAATTAGGAAAATGGGCAAAATTCTGAGGAAGCACTTCATATAAAAAGAAAGCCTGGTGTCCAATAAGCATATTAAAAGGCCTCCACCTCATTAGTCATCAGGGAAAATTAAAACCACAACGCAAACCACATACACAGTCAACAGACTGGCAGAGCCTTGAAAGCTTCATGGGCCTAAATGCCCGTGGGGGTACCGTGCGTGACAAGAACTCTCAAGTATTTGTTGCCCCTGCAAGTGTAAATTAGTTTAAACTACTTTGGAAAACTTCCCGGCGGTGCCCCTAACAATCTCCCGACAACAACACAGGCCATGCAACCCCGCGGTTCCTGGGGACCCGACAGAAAGGCGGGACACGTGTGAACTAACGATGCGTACAGATCGTGAGAAGGACCCGGATGTCCGTCAGCATAGATAGGACACCTAACTCGTGGGAGAGTCACATGACAGAATACTCTCTGGTAGCGGTTCTCGAAACACGGACCACGCATCAGCAACAGCCTCCCCTGGGTATCTGCGAGATGACTGCAGATGCCTGGGTCTCACTTCAGAGCTAGCAGACCAGAAACTCTGGAGGTGGGGCTCAGTGGCTGTTTATATATATATACATATATATATATATATTTTTGAGAGACAGAGAGAGACAGCATGAGGAGGAGGGTCAGAGAGAGAAGCAGACTCCAGGCTCTGAGCTAGCTGTCAGCACAGAGCCCGACGCGGGGCTCAAACCCACGAACCGTGAGATCATGACCTGAGCTGAAGCTGGACGCTTAACTGACTGAGCCACCCAGGCGCCCCATCAGTGCCTGTTTTAACAAGCCCTTCAGATGACTCTGATACATGTTAAAGATGGAGAACCAACCACTGGTCTAGAGCAGTAAAAATGAAGAACTTATAATTTGGGGCAGCAGCCTGAACGAACTGCACAAACATAAACTTATTTTCCCAGGTTTTTCATGGTTCTCCTAAGGGATCAGCAGGCCATTTCGGTGGGTTGACTCTTCTATAAATTCAGAAGGGTCCCTGTGTCATGATGGGTCTCATCCAGACAGTTGGCCCCAACTTGGGCCAAAGTACCAAAGTCTCATGGTGGAGAGGGGTAGGTATAGACAGAGAGGTCATTGAAGGGGTCTGGAGCTGAAGAAGGGTGCTCTTTGGGCCCAAGGCAACATTCTACCTCTGACATGAAGTTCATGGGCAAGCCGGGAGCTGAGGTTGCCAGAGCCTTGCTGGGGTTCTGTGCTAGGGCCTCCCAGGCCTGGCTGTGGTTGAGGAAAACAATTCTGCTGATGATCATCGCCAAGGGTCTGAGTGGAGGAGGTGTCTGGAGACCAGATATCCCTAAAGGAAGAGACTGAGTTGTGAAGACAGAGGCGGAGGCTCTGAGGCATGCGCTTGGCTCACCTCTGGCTCCGCGTCTCTGGCTCTCGGTCATTACTAATGTTGCTGCCGCCCAGATATTTTGGAGCCACAGCTGTCAGAGAGGTTCCCCAACCTTAGTTACCATTTCTTTCTGTGGATGGTATGTTCTGGTGTTGCCTTTTTGGGGGGACCACATGAATTCCTGAGGTTCTTGCACCCTTTACCCCTACCCTGTGTTCTCCAGATGGTCCTTAAAGTTTAACAATTCCTTTAAGGGTCATGGGGTAGATGTAAAAGTCAAATGTTCCAAAGTGTCAAGACACTGTCATCAGAGTGTCTTGCACCTGAGTGGCTCCTGGCCAAAGGGAGCTCGTGACATTGAAACACATGGCTCACCGAATGTACCCATCCCCACGGATGTCGACCCTTTACCCACGACTGAATCCCAAATCCTGATCCTCGTGGCTGAGCTCCGATGATGCCAACGGTTCATGTGGTCTTTTCTCTTTAACTTAAACAGACTCTCTGCATCGACTTCTCACCGTCTCTGCCTTGCAGAGCTGCTACTCCCCCAGCTCATCGCCTGCTCGAGACCCAGGGCCCAGTAACTCCCGGGCTTCTCAACTTTCCTCATCAGCCGCATCTAATCTACCGGCAGGTTCCTTTGGTTCTGCCTTTGACATACGTAGTTTATCCAACCACTACTTATTCCCTCTACTTCTTGTGTCCAAGAACAGTCCACAACCACCGGCTCCTACATTTCTGTGCAAACGTTTTCCCGGGTCTCTTTGGTCTATTCTTGTCCCCTTCAACCCACTCTGTGAACAGCATCAGCATCATTTTTTGAAATACATAACCCAGATGATTTAAATCCCTCGGTTAAATCCACGCTCTGGTTTCCCACTGCACTTGAACGAGATCCGTATTTCTTGACATACCTGGGACGTGATTAGTCCCCGCTATTTCCTCAACCTCAGCTCTGGCTCCTTTTCTCCCCGTTAACGGTGCTCTAACCATGCTCACCCGCTCGTTCTTCCTCCAGCTGGGTGCACTCACTCCTAACTCAGGGCTGTTATGCTCACTTCCCCCCACTTCCCAGGTGGTCACATAGTTCTCGCCTCATCATTTGTGCCTCTGCTCAGAGACACCTTTGGCTATTTTATCTGTCATGTAACTGCCTGTCCCGGATCTCTTATTATACATTATTTTCTTCATAGCATTCACTATCCAAAATTTACTCATTATATTATTGAGTTTTTAGTTGAAAGATGATGGTGCTGGCACAGATATAAAGCAAGGGAAGAATCATATGGGGCAGAGCAATTGGCTTCAACCAAATATGTCCAAGCGTCAGCTGTGAGCCGGCATAACAACGGGCGACAGAGTTAGAAATACGAATTAGATGTGGCCCTGACCTTCATGAGTCTCAGGGTTTAGGGTGCCCAGAGGCATGTTCCAGAAAGCTTGGGAGCACGATAAGTCCTGTTGGGGGTATGGAGGACATTCCAGAGAGTTTCAATGTTTGACGAGTAACTGTGTTTGGGGAGGAGGGACGTGGGCATTGACTCGGGTTCTGAGCCTGGGCAGCTCAGTGAGAGCAGTGAAACCATCTTCCACGGTCGGAGTGGGGACGCTTGTCTCTGACCACCCGTGATTCCCCCAGGAGCCCCCTGGCTGGAATCCACAGAGGTCAAACGCCAACAGCGGTTGTGCTCAGGATGTAGCTGGTGTTAGGACGTAGTGGCAGGGTGAGGTCATCAGAGAGCGTGGGCTCAGGATGGCTCTGAAAAGAGAGAGAAGCAGAGACCGGCTCCCAGGAAGGCCCGGGTCACCGGGGAGTCCTTTTTTGGATGCAAGTCCCCTTGGCTCTTTTTTTTCTTTTTCTTGGGCTCTTTGTGGCAGTGACCTCCTAGGACACAGAAACCTGTCTCATTCTCCGGAGTCCAAAAGCTGGAGTTCTGAGTTGACTAGTTCGAAGACATTATGGTCTATCATCTTGAGCTTTGGCTACGCGACTTTTCAAGCATATGCTTTCTATTGATCAGTTCCTGGAAGCCAACGGGTTTTGTACACAGAGGGTTCCAGCCTTGGGAGAAGGCTGGACTCTCTTGGTCCTGGGCATGCGCACAGATCCTGGCTCCATCCCAACCCTGGAACGTTGGTGTCTGAGGCCGGTGTCTACACCTGCTCACTGTGGGTACACCGTGGACACGTTCCAACTTGTCATCCTCAGCCTCACGTTTATGTAGAGTTTCTAGCAAAAACAGGCAAATTGGAGCGGTGACCTCCAAACATAATTTAGGCTCAAATTATGGCTCTTTCTGCAAATAGAGTTTTACCATAAACACATTGGCCATCACTGGGGATGATCTGCCTCAAAAGTTCATTTCCATGATGTGTAACTGGGGAATTTTACATCTTAAGCAAGACGGTATCTGTAGTGTCTCAGAAATATTTGACGAGAGTGTGTTCTTTAGTGAAGCAGAAAATCGAAGAGAGACACCCAGTAAGCACTTTTGTCTCATCCATATTGGCCACTTATTACTGGTTTCCTAGAGAAGAAATATCGTTCCTGCCTGCTCAGGGGACGCACCAACTCGCTTTTGAATCCTAACCCACTGAATCAAGTGATAAAACTGCTTTGCATTCCCAGGGTCTCATTTTCATTCCAATCCCTGAAGCCTTTAATTTTG
Organism: Helogale parvula; assembly: GCA_004023845.1. Taxonomy (NCBI): domain Eukaryota; kingdom Metazoa; phylum Chordata; class Mammalia; order Carnivora; family Herpestidae; genus Helogale; species Helogale parvula. The sequence goes on from PJEM01008207.1 coordinate 52,427, forward strand.
TTTTATTTATTGTTTTAAACAATGTTTATTTACTTTTGAGAGACAGAGAGAGAGACAGAGCACGAACAGGGGAGGGGCAGAGAGAGAGGGAGACACAGAATCTGAAGCAGCTCCAGGCTCTGAGCTGTCAGCACAGAGCCCGACGCGGGGCTGGAACCCACGGACTGTGAGATCATGACCTGAGTCGAAGTCGGACGCTTCACCGACTGAGCCCCCCGGGCTGCCAGTGGCGCCCAGTTGTCGGGTGGGTGCTTCTCCTTGTACATAGCGCATCCATCCCAGCACAGCCACCACCCGAGTGTCTTCTCTCCCTCCTCCTTTGTTTGCCAAAGCCGCTCAGGCACACCCCCGTTGTCCGGCGTGCTAAACTCGGGCCATCCCACTCTGTGGGCTCTAAAACCCACCGGAACGTCAAGAAAGTGCCCCCCACGGAGACACCTCGGATTATTGTTACCAGCTGGGCTGCGCCTTTCCCCAAGGGCCGTGCCCACCCACCCCTGGAGAGGGGTCCGCCCTGCCAGCCTGGGAGTGCGGCATCCAGCCCCAAGGGCCCCCTTCGTGTCTACTTTGCTGGGCCCTCATCCCCACTCCCCTGCGCTGTGCTCTCTCTGCTCCTCCATCCCCTCCTCTGCCTTTCTGTCCACACTCTCTCACACACTTTCCTCTCGTGTCTAATCACCTCCCCAGGCTTCCTGTCGCCCTCCTGCTTCCCGTCCCTGCTGGCCTGGCCGTGAGAAAAACAGAAAAAGAGAGAACGAAGTCGTGGTAAAAGTTGCCACATGAATCGCCGCGATTGCTCATTCTTCTATCCGGAATGTTCCAGCAGGAGACGCGGAGACGCTGGATTTGTACACCAGGTGAAATATTTTGATTACAGTCAAATTACACTTAAATTAGCAATCCTGCCTCTGAGAACACATTTTGAGGGAACAAACCTAAACATGGGAGAAAAATGCCATGAGAAGCTCCTCCGTTAGTGAAGATATCAGGTCCCTAACATCTCAGTGATGGAGGAATAATTAAATAATCACATGCACCGATCTGATGGAATGTTATGTAGCTGTTAAAATAATAGTTATGGAAAATTTTGTACATGGAAATACTCTATTACGTGATAGAAATTTACACATGAAATATAATCTAGGCTCTCCAACCCAACCGTGTCCGCATGGAAATGGTTGTTACTTGGGTGGACGGAGAGCTTCTTTCTGCTTTTGCATATTTTAAAAAATTCTCTAAAATGAAGTTGAATTAGCTTTAAAATGAGGCTTCCCTAACACACTTCAAACTCACACAGCTGACGCTACCAGTGAGAGACTCCGGTTAAGTCAGGTACCCCAAATCCAATTTAATTGTTTGGAAAGATTACTTACGAAATACTATATATAGTTTCGTCGTCTGGATTTAGATGCAGGTGTGATTTTAACTCACTTGTACCTTTTATAGCAGATTAAAGTTTTGTAGGGCCTACTGTTGCAGCTTCATCAAGGACCCAAACGCGTACTTACGCACCCCGCGGACGGAAGCTAACCGCAGCGAACAAACCCGGCTCGGCCATAGACATGGACTCAGGGCAGAAATCTTCTGAGGACGCGCAGAGCTGCCTCCCGGCCTTGGCACTGAACATTAAAGATAATGAATTCCGATGAAAACCCTCCCTCCCTGGCACTTCTCAGACCTGAACCAAACCGAAGCAAGGCTCAGGATGCACGCAACCCTCTTGACGTTGCGATCCCAAAGTTTCGGTTCTGGGGCGTGGCCTCCAGGATTAAACATCACCAGGGAAAAATAATTTAAAAAGAATCTGATTCTTCCCCCCGCCACGCGTTAAAGGGATCGACGTTGTGACCGCTGCCTTTGTCCGCACCTTGGGTCCTCTTGGACGCCATGCTCTAATTCTTCTTGCATCTCTGATCATTCTCTAGCGCCATCAAGTCGGCTTCTCCTCTTCCTCTCCGTCTGACTCTGATCAGACAGACACGGGAATGTACACACACGTGCACCATGCACACACAACCCTCCGGAGCCAGCTGGGAAGGGGAAGGAGTTCAAGGCACAGAGCAGACAGGAGCTGGGTGGAGGGTGGAGCGCTGTCCTCGCGGGGTCCACCCACGCGCACCCAACCGGTCACGAGCCCTGCTGAGCACCCCCAGGAACATCTTCGGGCCACTGCCCTGGCTGCATCCTCAGTGCCGGGGCCTCTACGGGCCCCCGACACGGCTCCTAGCCCTCCGGCTCAGCCTGCATTCAGTGGACATTCTCCAAATTAACCTTCTTGGGGTGCATGTCACTCCTGCACCCCCGGGTCATCAGTGCTTCAGTCTCAGAACAAAGCCCAGCCCCTCACAGTGACACTCAGCCTCTTCCGGGACCCGGTCTGACCCATGGTTCACCCTTTGACTCCCCTCAAACGACTTCCTGCATATGTTTTTCCTCTTTGCTTCCACCTGAGCCCCAGCCCACACCCACCCTGGGTCTCCCTCTTGGCCCCCGGTCCCCACTGATTTAGAGTCCTGCTCATTCTTCAAGCTCAGTTCAAAATATTACTTCTTTCACGAAGCCCATGATCCTTCCAGCCGGAGGGACCTCTGTCCTTCCTGTGACCGGACAGTCCGGTTGCTCTCAGCTTTGCCTTTCCAAACAAGTGTTCACTTACTTGTTTTGAGACAGAGCACACGTGATCAGGGGAGGGCAGAGAGAGGAGAGAGAATCCCAGCCAGGCTCTGAGCGGGCAGCGCAGAGCCCGACACGGGGCTCAGACTCACCCCCTGTGAGATCGTGACCTGAGCGGGAATCGGGCGTTGGATGCTGAGCCGACTGAGCCTTTCACTTCTTATCTTGGTTTAGTTATTTGCGCCTTTATCTCATCTCCTTGGAGAAAGGATCTTCCGTTCATCTTGCTGCCCCTGCTCACAGTGGGTCCTCACTTACTCATCTTTGCACAATTAAATACAAAGAGCTGGGAAGTCTTTCTGTTTACAGGAAATATTTATACTCTGGATACTTTCCCTCAACAATAATCTGACCCGTTTTTGTCAGCAAAAGCATGCGTTTCAGTGCAACCATCTTAATTTAAAAGTGAGTGTTTTGAGGGGTGCTTGGGTGGCTCAGTCGGTTAAGCGTCTGACTTCAGCTCAGGTCATGATCTCATGGTTCGTGGGTTTGAGCCCCACGTCGGGCTCTGTGCTGACAGCTCAGAGCCTGGAGCCTGCTTCAGATTCTGTGTCTCCCCCTCTCTCAGGCTCCACCCCCCTGCTTGTGCTGTGTCTCTCTCTCTCTCAAAAATAAATAAAAAACAAAGAAAAATTTTTTTAAAGTGAGTGTTTTGAGAACAAAAAGTGTAAAGCTTGGGTACGGTGATATGATAAAGTATTGCATTTTTCGGTGAGTCCAGTTTCTGCTTTCTGTTCTAATTTATCCGCTCTCTCTAAGAGGAGATGATGAGAGATTGAGCCGAGTTTCTCTGCTTCTCGGCGCCTGACAAATGATCAGTTGAGAATTAGGTGGTAGCTCTCTGGAATCCATCCACGCGGCTAATTCTCTCTGGGAGCCTCTAAAATTCAGACATTTACTGGGGTCCGTGGGCTGTTGTTAATTGTTATAAAAATATTGAAACAGTTACTCTGTGTGCGTGTATGTGTGTATATATCCCCAATTGCTCTGTAATTATATATTCTAGTAGAAAAGTATCATTCTTCTTCATCTTCAGTTCATCTTGAGTTAGAACTATTTGCGATATCATTTAACCAAATACAAGTAGATTTTAATTCTTAAAGTCCAGTCAGCAAACACCGAACGTTGTTCTTGCCCATTGCGGTGTGGGGGAAACTTTAACTGGTAACAGACGAGCAGGTGTGTCCTCAGAGGCCAGCATGTGTTGGTCTGGAGTATGTTTTTAGTATGTGATTCAGGGCTGTGGTAGCAGATTTCAGAGAACAATACATAATTCATCACCATCACCATGTTCACAGAGCAGTATTTATGAAGCTTTTCCTTGGGCTTGGGGCCATCTTGGCTGTTTCAGAATTTTGGTGAGCAGATTGAGTGATAATTTTAGGCTTCTAAAATCAGTCTGTGTCCCTCCGTCACATGGTGCCGTAAGCAGCTGGTGTTGCCTTGGCAACTTTACAGAATAAAAGTGCTGCTTTTGGTAAAACTTTGAGTCATGTGACCTAGCTCTGTCGCTGGGGAAGACGACACAAAATTATTACTTGTTTCTCCACCAAAACAAACCCAGATTCGCATAACAGAAAAACAAATCCAGAGCTCAAAGTCCCGTGTGAATTAATTACCAGCCTCGCCAACATCTGAAAGCCAAGTTTGCTTGACTTTGTAATTTCAACATGCTGTGTTCCTCGTGACACTTTGAGACTTGTCTGTCCTCTCCCCGGTCCTCCCTGTGCCGCAGGAAAGAGGATCTGTGGCTCAGGAGTCAGCTCTGCCAAGAGAAAAGGGACAGACCACGTCAATCCAGAGCATTCCAGCACCTGACCCTCAGGCCAGCCTCACACCAGAGCCCCTCGCTGGGTTGAGTTCAGTACAGCTATCAAGCATTGCTGTGTGATTTTCAGACAGTAGATTTCTGTCCTGGGCGAGTCCCTCCGCTCAGAGCTCGCTGCCAAACAATCCTGGTGTCACCCAGTGAACAGAAAAATCAGTCATCCGTGAAATACAAACAGCCAACAGTGATCATTTAGAGGTCCACTTTGCATAGCTATTTAAAGTGATAAAAGGATTTTATGTTTCGTTTTTTAGAAGTACCAGGTTTTGAAAGGATATTGGAAAAGTAGAAAATCTATAAAGAAACAGACTCAAAATTACACAATTCTGCCGTTCAGAGGAGCTCACTATTAACATTTTAGAAATTTGCCTTTCGTTTTAAGAGATGTTTCCTTACAGACAAGTAATACCGTGTATTTAAATACAAACACACATGCAACATTCTTTTTCCTCATTCACATGGAAACACCCCCCACAGCACCCATCCCCCCATAAGTCTATTTATTTCCCCAGTCGTCATATATGGATAATTTAAGGTGATTTAAACTTACTTTTGAATGACTCTTATTCTTTTATTTCAGCATTTCCATGTTGTTTGACTTTTCTAATATTGTGCTGTTACATGTAATATGGCCAAAAAGAATTTCTGCGCTTAATATAGAGCATCAAACGTGAGAATACAATATCAAAATTCGTGTAAAGTCTTTTTTTCCCCCCATAATATTTTATTGTCAAATTCGTGTAAAAAGTCTTAAGCCTGTACACACACTGAAAATTTATTTTCCCAGAAAAAAATTGTGTCCTCTGCCTGCATCAGTAATGGATCAAACTGCAACACATCCTTGACGGCGCTGAACCTATCAGATTTTTTAAAAAGTAATTAACACCTTGTGTCTAGATCTTCGTTTTGAAGTCAGTTCTCCAACTAAAGGAACCCAGGCTCCTTGGGGAAGTGGCGGACTTTAGGTCTGGCACAGGAAACACGGAACACGAGCCTGGAGCCTCGTGGAGCACCAGAGCCCCAGGACGTGCGCGCAAAGGAAGGTGACGGAAGATGTGAAAGGGTCCCAGGAGCCGCCGAGGCGGCCAAAGTCGGAACGATTCCAACAACTAAATACATAAGGATTCAGAGTATCAGCCCAAGTATAAAATAAATATCTACAGGTTCATCCTGATATAAACAGTGATTGAATAAATAAATAAATGGAGAGTGGGCGCATCTCCCACACGGAATTCCGAACAAGCGGGGACACTCTGCTCTCCGGAGGTGGAGCCTGACCCCTCACGCCTTACATGTGGCTGCGCAGAGTGACTGCCTTCCAGGAGTATGACCCGGGCGCAGGCGAAAGGAGTGACCTGATGCTGGGGAAACCCGACGAACACCTCAGCCAGGTGAGCCGGGCAGCGTGGGAAGCCATGCAGACGGGATGCCCCAGTGACGGCCCTTCTCGTCCCCGAACAAGGGGCCCCATCTCCTGGGGAGACTCACAAACGATTCGAGGGACGCTCTACAAAATAGCTGACCAGCGTTCCTCAAGACCTCCAAAGCCATCAGAAGCAAGGAGAATCTGAGAGACGGTCACAGCCGCCAGGAGTCCACGGAAGTACAACAGTGAGATGGAATGTGGTCAATGTCATTCTCTCGCCTGATCCTTTTTCTTTTGAGAGTTCACAAATTCAAAAGCTTGGAATGTATTTATTTTATTTTATTTTTTTACTAAAAATATGTTAATGTTTACTTATTTAATTTTGAGAGAGAGCGAGTGAACAGGGGAGGGGCAGAGAGTGAGGGAGACGGAACCCCAAGCAGGCTCTGCCCGATGTTGGGCTTGAACCCATGAACAATGCATGAGACCACGACCTGAGCCAAAACCAAAAGTCAGATGCTCAACTGACGGAGCCTCCCAGGTGCCCCTATTATTATTATTATTTTAAAACACATCTCCTGGGATTGCAATGGTGTTGGAGGGTACTTTAAAGGGCTGAAAATTCAGGTTGTAAATCTGTCCCCTTCCCCAGAGCAATGCCAAAGCCATGTATCACACTGACATTTCCAGTTAAGTTGAACTTATTTGTTGTAAGACTTGAGGTACGGTAATGACTGAATTTTTACCCAAATATCATTTATTATACAATTTATTCTTTCTTCACTGATTCGAAACACTATTCTTTATTACGTAGTCCATTTTGACGCATGTGTGGGTGTGTTCCGGAAACTTCTTCCCGTCCCGTACCTCACGTTAACTCTCTCCATCTGTCTGTCACCTTGGCTGGACAAGCCGCTGCTGTTTCCTTCCTGTGACACTTCAGGAAGCCAATTGCTCCGTGTGCCTCGGCGCCTTTCTCCCACGACCTGGTTTTTGCGTAGCAACTAGCCCGATGCTTCAAGAACCGCATCTCCTCATGCTTCCTTGTACGCAAATCCGTCCTTTCCATCCGTATAAAATCTAGTTCTTACCAAATTGCCTTACTGTGCTCACACATGCTCCTTACCAAAACAGAGTCCGAACTTCTTCCCGTGGTCTGAAGTCCTCTGATGACCTAACCTCCGTGGCCAGCTCTCCACCGCTCCCCTCTGGCCGGCTGTCACCCAAGTGCCCCTGAACCCCCCAAACCAAGTCTTTTCCTGTTTAGGGCTTTTGCGCACACTCTCTCCTTTGGGGGGGACCCTCTCAGGAGGCCTTTCCCACAGCCGACTTCTCCTTCTAAATTTCACCGGTACATTCTCTCCCTTCCAGTTCCTTCACCATCTTCCCTGGCGGGGCGGGCCCTGTGTGGTCGGCTCCTCTCCCTTCCCCTGCTGACTTCCTCGGCGGGGCTCCTGCAATGCACCCCACCCTCGGCGTCAAAATACGCCTCCCCGAGCAGCCATGGTAGCCTGAAGGGTAGTTTTTTTTGTAATGTATTTTTTTATTTTTTATTTTATTTTATTTTTCTGATTTTAACACTGTTTTTCCCCATTTTATTTTTTAATAGTTTATTTTCAAATTGGATTCCATATAACACCCAGTGCTTCTCCCCACAAGTGCCCCCCACCATGACCATCACCCCCTTCCCACCCCCCCTTCAGCCCTCGGTTCGTTTTCAGTATTCAATAGTCTCTCATGATCTGTGTCCCTCACTCTCCCCCGCTCTCTTTCCCCCTTCCCCTCCCCTGGTCCTCCATTAGGTTTCTCCTGGTCTCCTGTTAGACCTATGAGTGCAAACATGTGGTATCTGTCCTTCTCCGCCTGACTTATTTCGCTTAGCATGACACCCTCGAGGTCCATCCACTTTCCTACAAATGGCCAGATTTCATTCTTTCTCATTGCCATGTAGTACTCCATTGTATATATATACCACATCTTCTTGATCCACTCATCAGGTGATGGACATTTAGGCTCTTTCCATGATTTGGCTGTTGTAGAAAGTGCCGCTGTGAACATTGGGGTGCATGTGCCCCTATGCGTCAGTACTTCTGTGTCCCTTGGGTAAATCCCCAGCAGTCCTATTGCCTGAAGGTTATTTTAAGCTGGAGGCAACTGAGAAGCAGAAGGTGCAAGATACGCTCTGTGTCCCCTCCTTGCCTCAAAGCGGGATGCGGGTTTGCAATGGTGTCTCTCTTCTTGCAGCGGAAGAGTGGAGCCCCCCAGGACTTGACATCCTCAGCCCAGAGCGTGGGGAAGAGTCCACATCACACACCCCCAGGCTTGCTGAGTGCCCTCCTCCCACTGGCCCAGGAGGGCAGGGACCAGTGTGTCCCGTTCACCATGGGGTCCGAGCACCTCACGCATCGCCTGCCCCCCATGCTTTTGGTCACATAAACACGAAAGGAATTGACCAGTGGGCACATCTTCCTACCAGTAACGTGTTTTTAGATTGTTGTATCTTTTTTTCTAGTGATTTTAATACATTTATCCTTCCAGGAAAATTTGTGGATTTTTTGTTGTTTTTAAGGTAAAAATTCTGATAAAGATTTAGCTGTATTTCTAGATCCATTTGGTGCTAATTAACATATTTATAGTATCAAGCCCTCCCATTCAGAGATATGTCTGTCCATTTTGAGATGTTTCTTTTAAGTCATCCAATAAACCTGATCACTTTCCTCCCACAGGATGTTTTAGGTTTTTTCCCCCCTAAGTGTTTTATATTTTTAACTTAAAAAAATCAGAATCTTTTGTTTTAATACATTTTATAATTATTATAAATTATATTTAATAAGCAAGTTTATAAGTAATTCTTACTGGTATATAGGAAATTATTGGACTTCACTTATTTTGTAATTAGCCTCTCTCTTAAACCCTAGTATGTTCTAGTAATTTTTCAGTTTATTTTCCTTTCTTTTCCAGGCATATTAATCCACCAGCTTAAGACAATAATTATAAGTTTTCATTTTCTATACTTAATTTCTCTTTGCATTTTTTATCATAGTATAATACATGTAACATAAAATTTGCCATTTAAACTGTATTTAAGTGTAGATCTGTGACATTTAGCACATTCATAGTGTCACACAACCAACACCACTATACATTTCCAGAACTTTCTCATCATTCCAAACAAGCACTAATCCCGCTAAACGATAAATCCCAATTCCTCCTTTCCGCCCACAGCCGGTCACCTGCGCTTTGTCGCGCGTCCTCTGGGTGCGTCATCCAGGGCGGTCGCACACCTTCTGACCCTTTGTGTCGGTGTTTTCAGGCTCACCCATGTCGCAGCGCAGATCAGAATTCCACCCCTCTCCGTGGCTGTGTCTGTCCCCACCACGTCCTGCTCAGCTGTCCGTCGGTCCATAAACACTTAGGTTCCTTCTACCTTTTGGACTTTGTGAGAATTGGTTATGGTATCGGTTTGACTCTTCTTTGCGATTCTTTTGGGTTTGTGTCTGGAGGCAGAATTGCCGGGTCATAGAACAATTCTGTGCCTGTTTATACGCCTTTTTGGCTTGAATAGGCGCCTCTTTGGGGGGAAATGCATATACTTGGTCTGATCTTCACTTTTCTAGAGTTTTGCCATAAATTGTGATTTTGTTTTTGCATTAAAGTGGGCATTTAAAAAATAATGTTAATAAACCATGTTCCTGTCCTTAATTTACTAGGAATACATTATATATATGTTTACATATACATAATGTTTATTTTTGAGAGAGAAAGAGTGCAAGCTGGGGAGGGACAGAAAGAGAGGGAGACGCAGAATCAGAAGCAGGCTCCAGGCTCCGAGCTGTCAGCACAGACATGGGGCTTGACGCCATGAACCTTGAGATCATGACCAGAGCCTAAGTTGGATGCTTAATCAACTGGGCCACCCAGGAGCCCTGGAATACATATATTTTTTGATGTCAGAATTGTTTTTATTTTTATCAAATTCCATCTCAGTGTTTATTTTAAGAATAAGAGATAAATTTTTCTTATGAACTATTGATATGGTGAATTATATTAATTGATCTCCTAAAGTATAAGCCATTCTTGATTTCTTATTTTAATAATACCTTGATATTATTTTTTTATGTGGCACCCAATCTAGTATCACCCTTTTTAAAAAACTTTTGTTAACATTTATTTGTTTTTGAGAGAAAGACAGACACAGAGACATAGACAGAACATGAGCAGGGGAGGGGCAGAGAGAGAGGGAGACACAGAATCTGAAGCATGCTCCAGGCTCTGAGCTGTCAGTACAGAGCCCGATGCCTGACTCAAACTCACGAGCTGTGGGATCATGACCTGAGCTGAAGTTAGATGCTTAACTGATTGAACCACACGGGTGACCCTCAAATTTCCCCCTTTTAAAAATTAATTTTTAATCTCATGGAAGCTTTATATACAAATATGGTCCATGTAACGTCTTCTGTTTGAAATTTATTGAACTTATTTTTCTGCCAATTATGTGATCAATTTTATGCTTCATGAATTTTAGATAAAATGTAGTCTAAGTATCAAATTCTTTTATTCTTGTCCTTATTAAACTTTAATTTAATATTAATTTAAAAATTAATTTTAAAACTCTATTCCTATTTCTGTATTCTTACTCAGTTTCTACCCTGCTGACCTGTCACGGCCCGCCAGCTGGGTTTCTGTCATCTGTGTCGGCATTCATTTTCCCTCTTACATTATACTTTCCGCAGATGCGTGGATGTGAGGTCATCTGACACAAAAATTCATTGTGGTTATTTTTTCCTTTCTTTTTCATTGTGGTTACTTTTTCATTGTAATTTTTTTTTTTAATTTTATTTTTGAGAGACAGAGAGAGACAGCGTGAGCAGGGGAGGAGCAGAGAGAGAGAGAGATACAAAATCCGAAGCAGGCTCCAGGCTCTGAGCTGTCAGCACAGAGCCTGACTCGGGGCTCAAACACATGAACCGTGAGATCGTGACCTGAGCCGAAGCCAGACGCTTAACTGAACCCCCCGGGCGCCCTAAATTATGTTGTTTTTATAATGATAAAATAATCATCTTTGTAGCCTGTATTCTTTTTAAACGTTTCCTTGACCTTTATTTTGCGGAAAGTCAGCTGATCTTGGCTTTGTGTCTGCTTGATATACGTTACTTCTCATTTTGCTTTTACTTTTTTTCTGCCGTGTTTTAGGAATGCCTCTTATAAACAGCACATGTAATTTCCCTGCAGGGTCACTCCGGTTTCAGAAGAGAGTTTGGCTTAGTTTCGCACGTCATCACAGTTGATACTATCTGGCCTCCTTTTGTGTGTGTGCGCTATTTTAAAACTTTTCTTTTGCTTCCGTGTAAGTGGCTTTATTGTTTTTACCTATTATATCATTTGAAAAATATTTATAGTTCTATAGATATCCATATTTGTGTCTGTAATTTGGGTTTCTATTGCTAATTAAAATTAAATTGTCTAAAACTTTCTGGGCACCTGGGTGGCTCAGTACGTTAAGCGTCTGACTCTTGGTTTCGGCTGAGGTCACGGTCCCGTGGCTTTGTGGGTTCAAACTCTGCGTTGGGCTCTGCGCTGGCAGCTTGGAATCTGCTGAGGAGTCTCTCTCTCACCCTCTCTGGCCCACCCCCACTCGCACTAGCTATCTCTTTCAAAGAAATAAAGTTTAAAAAATTTTAAAAATGAACAAAAAATACTCTTTCCACTTATATTTTGCCAACTATCAGATTCAAGAAGGAAGTAATATCTGGTTTCAGAAAGAGAAATTTAACAACTTTAACTTGACGTCATTGTCTTAATCTTTGTTTCGGTTTTCTGAAATTTTAGATCTTGATTGATATTATTAAATTTTTACCTTTTATATATGATTTCCTCTATGAAACTAGTTTTTTTATTTGCCTTCTGTTTTATAAGCAGATTTATGATGAGTGTGTAGTCTTATCTCTGTTTATGTGGTAGGTTCACCGCCGTTTCATTTGTGACATATTTTCCCCGTGTCTTCACTCTTAATGCCACTCCCTTCTCAGGTGGTTGGAAAATGCCCTTGAGCTGGCCTCCAGGGGGCTGTACTTCGAGCTCTTCTACATCTATGGTTCTCTGTGGCCCTGAACCCTGACCAATACAATTCCTGGGTCACCCCATCTCCCCCTAAATCTCTGCAGCTGTTCATCCGTTGTCTTTTGGCAACTTAAGTCACAAGGAAGGTGGAAGGTTTCTCTTTTAGGTCAGTTTTTCCGTCTCGTACACACACAGGCCTGGTTTTCTTCCTTTCTGACATTAAAGTCGCAGACCCGGGGGGGAAGGGGGGGTGCGGGCGGGGGCTCTTTCATGGGACTTTCGTCTGCGGTGTGGGATCATACACTCGACTCCAATTCGTTGCGTCTGGTGCCCAGGCAGGAAGAATGGTCCCCTCTCTTCCGGGCAGGTGTGTCCCTGTGACCTATCACACTCAGGGACACTGAGTTGTGAGACCAGCGCATGCTTTGCCAGGCCCCCCTCCCCCGTGACGATGACCGGAAGTTTCCCAACCAGCCGTGTGTCATCGCGAACCTACAGGGTGAGCAAGAAATGAACCCTCGGTGCCGTAAGTCACGATTTTGGAGGCTTTGTTCCCACGGCACAAATCTGACGGATTCTGAGTCACAGCAAGGTGAGCCTTGGCTCCGGCACGTCCCCGCTGCTGCCCGGACGGGGGCAGCTTCCACGCTTCCTGGTTTCAGATTTAACTATTTTTGAACACCTCCTCTTGAAAACTTTTGTTTGCGAGGGATAGATTTACAGTATTACAAATTGAAAAACCCAAGAATTAGAACATATTTTTCTTAATTAATCTAAAAAATAATAAGAAACTCATTAGGTCTTGGCACACACAGCAGGCTTTTTTATGAAGACTGTTTTCCAGAACAAGATAAAATTCAGTGAGTGGCATTGCTTTACATTTTGGCAAATCTCTTTACAAGGGGCCAAACAAAAAATGGGTAAATTCTCGGAGATTCTTCTTCATCCACTTTGCTGAATTATGTTTTTTATTTAAGAAAAATTTTTAAGGTCTATTTACTTTTGAGAGACAGAGAGAGACAGAGCACAGGTGGGGGAGGGGCAGAGAGAGACACACACACACAGAATCCAAAGCAGGCTCCAGACTCTGAGCTGTCAGCACAGAGCCCAACACGGGGCTTGAACCCACAAACCGTGAGATCATGACAGAGCTGAAATTGGCCACTTAACCCTGCTTTATGTGTTTTGATTAAAGTAGATGAAGAAAACCCAGCAACACACGGTTATGTAGTTGGAGAAGAGAGGGGTGTTTTTAGATACTTTTTGAATACTAATGGCTATTTCTCTTTGATAGGACAAAATAAGGTGAGTTCCCACATGGATTCTGAAACTATCAATGAGCTTTCCTCCTCTGTCACATTAAACTCCACTGGTCTGTCTTGCATTTCAAATGGATCTTTTGTGACAGCATGCATTAGTCATTTGGGAAATATTAATTTGCTGAGTATTACAAATCTTCCCAAGGCTGACACGCTTCATTGTACCATATTAAATATCACGGAGACACCTAGGTGGCTCAGTTGATTAAGCTGATTTTGGCTTAGGTCATGATCTCGCAGTTTGTGAGTTTGAGCCCTGCATCGGGCTCTGCTCTGACAGCATGGAGCCTGCTTGGGATTCTCTCTCTCCCTCTCTCTCTCTGCCTCCCCCCTGCTTGTGCTCTCTTTCTATCTCTCTCAAAAAAATAAACATTAAAAATATTGTTAAAATTGCATTAGTTAATTTGTTAGCCACTATTTTATCAGAAAAGACCTGAGGTGTTGGAAAACTGCCAGACTCATGGTGGCAAATCTTAAAAAGTTTGAATTTCCTTTTAAACGTCCATATTTGGGAGCGCCTGGGTGGCTCAGTCAGTTAGGCGTCCGACTTTGGCTCAGGTCACAATCTCACAGTTCATGGGTTCCAGCCCTACGTCAGGCTCTGCGCTAACAGCTCAGAGCCTGGAGCTGCTTCAGATTCTGTCTCCCCCTCGCCCTGCCCCTCCCCTGCTCACATACTCACTCTCTGCCTCTCAAAAATTAATAAAATGTTAAAAAATGTTTTAAACGTCCACATTTTAGTATTAGCAACACCTGCTGTCAGTTGTCCTTGAAGTGACAGGTTTGCTTTGCTCATTTTTGAGAAAAAGTCGCCACATACCTGCTCTGAGTAACTGGAAGGTATCAGTTACATAATCCATAAAAATGCTGTTTTATGGAAAAGAGTGGCTAGCATTTCCAGAAACTCTCTTGGAGCAATTATTGTACTTCTCTGGGTGGGAAGGGGCTTCCTGCTTATGTATGAGGTTATAACAAACTATTCCCATTTGCCACGTCACACTGTTACTGTGGGTCAGGAATCTGGGACCAGCTGTGCTCAGTGATTCTGGCTCAGGGTCCTTCATGAAGTCGCGGTCCTGACGTTGGCCGGGGCTGTGTCATCTGAGGGCTCGACGGGGACGGGAAGAGCCACTTCCAAGATGGCGCCCTCACGTGACTGGTCATTGGCAGCGGACTTCACTTCCTTCCCACGAGGGCCTCTTGAGTATCTTCATACCCTGACAGCCGCTTCCCCAGAGGGAGCGATCTAGGACACAAGAAGGGAGGCATGGTCTCTTCATGACTCAGCCTCGGAAGTGATGCACCATTATTTCCTCAACATTCTTTTGGTTACATGGGTTGCCCCCCATTCAATGTGGGAGACTCCATGGGAGTGGGACCCAGAGACGCGCACCGCGGGGACGCCGTGGAGGCCCAGGACCACAGTGTCACACTCAGAGTATGAAAGGGCCACGATTTCGTGTTAGGACTTGTCCCGTTACAGCAAGGACTTTCTTAAATGAAAACTGGCATTTTAATTTTATTAATTTTTATTTTTTTAAGTTTATTTATTTATTTTGAGAGAAGGTGGCAGAGAGTGAGTGGGAAGAACCAGAGAAAGACGGAGGGAGAGAATCCCAAGCAGGTCCTACGCTGTCGCACAGAGCCCAATACAGGGCTCAAACTCACAAACCGTGATATCAGGACTTGAGCCGAAAACAAGAGGTGGACGCTTAACCAACAGAGCCACGCTGGCACCCTCAGAACTGGCATCCAGGTCCATGGGGGCAGAGAATACAATGGCCAGTAATTCCGTTTGGTGCCACGACTTTGATCCAAGCTTAGGCACCCCTCGTTTTACCCCTCGTTGACTCTGCGCTATCTCTGCAAGTAACAACTCTGTGAAAATGGGCAAATAACATCATTGTATTATTATGAAAATAGTTTCTAGTTTGTGGATTCTCTGAAAATACCCTGGGTCCCTGGAAGGTTTGCAGACCACATTTTGAGAATGACTGACCGAAGAGAAACTGTCTTTTACTATATTTCAGGTAATTATTTTCTTAATTAGGTGGTAGATTATTCAATCATGCATACGTCGGAACATTGTTCCGTTATCTTTGATACATCATTTTATCTTTTATCATGTTAGTCTCTTCGTCTGTTTCTTTTACATCTGTGAATAATTTTCTAGTTTTTTCCCACTTTACTGATTCAATTTTCTGCACCATCGATTTTTGGGGTTTATTCTCTCCAATGAGGATCTTTACTCTTCTTATTGTTTTCCCCCCTTTATTTCAGCTCTTCCCCCTTTCTTTGCCTGCTTCAACTCTCCTCGGTTGAGACACAGTGATCTCTATTCTCTGATGAGCTGAACTAGCAGAGGACTTAGGAAACGCATCAGCCACAATTTGTGGGATTTCTGTTTTTGCCCAGGAAGCACCACTCCTGGGGACTCCTCCACGCCAGACTGGGCGGTGCTGGTGCCCATGTTCTGGGGACCACCGAGAAAATTCTCCCCGAGTGCTGCCTATTATGAGTTTAGTACAGACCCTGTCTCTTTGAGTCAGACAATGGGAGATGACCTCACATCTGTGGTGACCTGGGCCACCTGATTAGATAAATTCAAAAACTCCTGGGATTCCTGTAAGATGACATGGTGTTTTTCTCAGTTCACCCCTTCTGCCTCTGGGCTATGGAGACTGTCTCATGCTGCAGCCTGGCATGTTCATTAGACCTTGGTTTCCGTGATTGAGGAGTTGTATGTGTTTCTTAATCAAAGTTATAGTGTGGATGAGATCTGCTCTCAACAGGTGTAAAATTTTATGTTTAAAAAACATTTTGCTCCTCAAAGAACTTGACAGATGATAAAGATCATTTTGAATTATAAAAGTGACATAACAATTACAACATATTTTAAAATGGATGATTCAGAGGCTGCAAGCGGTCAAAAGCCCGCCGCCTGCTCTGTTTGGCCCTCCAGGACATCTCGTTTCTTTTATTTTCTTTGATATCAGTGTTTAAAATTTCATTGTAAGTGTAACTTGAGGGCACGACCCCGGCCCACATTGTCAGTTTACGCTCCGTGCTGGGGATTTTAAAGTTTTAAGTCCCTTGAACCCTTTATAATAAAAAGGTCCATGGAATACTGTCAGAAAATGCATTCAAATATTAATTGTAGATATTTCTGAGCAAAAGGATTAAATTTAATTTTTTATTTTATGTGTTTGGTCTTTTTTCAAAATTTTCACCACGTTCGTAGATTATTATTTTTTTTTTTATGACACAAGTCATACAGAAAGCCATGTTGGCTGTAAGAAAAAATTCAAACAATAGAGAAGAAATAAAATACAGAAATTTCAATTATTTTTCCAATCTCTTTGTCCTTGGCAACCTCTTTATCAATTGGGTATGAACACTTTTGATGCTTTTCTGGTACACTCATACTCTTTATTTTTAATGTTTATTTATTTAGAGAGAAAGAGAGTGGGGCGGGGGCAGAGAGGGAGGGAGAAAGAGAAACCCAAGTGGGCTCCATGTTGTTAATGCAGAGTCCAAAGCGGGGTTTGAACTCACAAACTGTGAGTCTGACGCTGAACTGACTGAGCCCCCCCAGGAACACGCCTCATTCATACTCTTATGTGAATAGATGTGCTTTCTGAATGAACTAAATCCACTGTACACGTTTTTGCAGCTTGATGCTTTCCTCTGTTGATTCTTGGAAAACTTTCCAGGTGTGTATACATAGATCCAGATCTTTCTTTTTAAATGCCGTTCTTTTTAATTTGGCTGATCATCTCCATATTAATGAGGATTTAGTTTTTTCTGGTTTTGTACAAACAATGGTGCAAACGGACATCTTCATTTATGAATTATTTCGCACAGGCACCGATAGTTTTCTAAGACAAGTAACAGACTATGAATAATGGGTCAAAGGACATGTGTAGGTTAACAGATGTACATTTTACAGTCTTGGGTTTGGGTGTGCAAGAAGGCACCTCCAAGCTCCCCTTTCAGCCCTTGGCAGAAAATCTTCACGCCCCCATTGTGATAGCACAGAGCACCGCAGTGGTTATGTCTTCTTCGCCGGCTGACGGACGGAGACAGCAGCTTTGGAGGAATTTTCTCTTTTCTCTCAGCACCTTATGCCCCAGAACTCTGCCACGGCCCTGACCAGTAATTACCCTCTGATAAAAAAGGGGTGGTCTCCAGATCTTTCCAGACACACACACATGGGCTTTAGAAGTACTTGCTTTTCTTTTTCCTTCTTTCTTTTCTTTTTCTCTTTCTTCCTTTTCTTTCCTTCTTTCTTTCTTTCTTTCCTTCTTTCTTTCTTTCTTTCTTTTCTTTCTTTCTTTCTTTCTTTCTTTCTTTCTTTCTTTCTTTCTTTCTTTTCTTTCTTTCTTTCTTTCTTTCTCTCTTTCTTTCTTTCTCTTCCCCTTCCCCTTCCCCTTCCCCTTCTTCTTCCTCTCCTTCCACATTTCTTCCAGGTAGATCAAAGGTCGAAAGGGCAAGAAACCTGGACAGACTGACAGAGAGCCAGAGGGCCCTGGTTTCATATTTACAGCTTTTCTCCAAAATGTAACCTGTAATAGAAAGCATGGATGTTCGATATCGCGGGCTTACACAGTAAAATCAGTGCTTGGTATACAGTGTCGCCTGTTCTTTTCCTTCTGTTTTTAAGTGAGTAATAGAGCTATTGATAAATGTCATTGCAGTTTTTAGTCGTGAAGATCGACGTGTTTACATTTACAAAGACCTGTCCCATCTATAAAGTCCTCCACTCTGAGCTGACACAGATAGAGTCCAGAGAATCTCCACCCCTTAGCTCTTTTAGCTCTTTCTGTCCTTTCCAAATGTCATGACTCGAATCAAATGAAGTCGGCAAATCTTTGCAGGCTGATACTGAGTTGCCGCTTCACCTTGACTTCTCCCTGGCCATCTTTTTGTGGATAGCATTTTGTCAGTCCCTCTTGTCTGCTGGTGATTACACTCTGCCTTATGCTAAGTTATTAAATTCTTATTATTTTAACAGATCTATTGTCGGCACATAGTACAAACAACAAAAGGCATAAGAGTGTAGAATGAGGAGTTGACTGTCTTCCCATCTCCATCAGTACATCTCTGTCTGTGTGTGTGTGTGTCTGTCTATCTATCTACCATCTCTCATCTACTTTTTACACATTGTACACACTATTATTCACTTTGCTTCTTTCCTTTGTTA
Organism: Helogale parvula; assembly: GCA_004023845.1. Taxonomy (NCBI): domain Eukaryota; kingdom Metazoa; phylum Chordata; class Mammalia; order Carnivora; family Herpestidae; genus Helogale; species Helogale parvula. Next base: position 70,876 of record PJEM01008207.1, read on the forward strand.
TATATATTTGTATTTTATATATATTCTGAAAATTATGTAGAAATGGCTTTTTTTTTTTAATACCAGCTGTGTTGAGAAATAACTCATTTACCGTAAAGTTCATCCTTTTCTCACGTTCAAGCCACTGGCTTCATGTGTAGCCACTGAGTTGGGCAACTGTCAACACGCTCTAATTCCAGGCCATTTTCATCACCCCCAAGAGACCCCCTATTCCCTCCAGCCGTGGCTCCCTAGTCCAGCCCCGCCCCGGCCCCAGCAATGAGGAAAACCCCCTCGGTCTCCTTGGACTTGCCTCTCCTGGGTCTTTCATATCGAGGAAATCCCACCCAATGTGACTTTTTACATCCAACTTCTTTGACCTTCCGTAATGTTGTCAGGGTTTATCCGCGTTGTTGTGCCTATAAATCCTTCCTTTCTTTTTATGTCTAGATAATAGTCCACTGTATGGACACAGCCCATTTTGTCTGTCCCTCAGGTGACTGGAAGTGGAGTAATCTCCGCTTAGTTGGCTGTTAGGAATAACACCACCGCTAACATTTCTGTACACGTTTTGGGAGGACATAGGATTTTGTTTCTCTTGGATATATACCTAGGGGCAGACTTGCTAGGTCAAATGATAACTCTATATTTAACTTTTGGAGGAACTGCCAAACTCGTTTTCAAAGCGGCGGCACCATTTTACATTCCCATCAGCAGTGTGGGAGGGTCCAATTTCTCCACATCCTTGCCAACAGCTGTGATTGCCAATCTTTCTGATTAAAGCCATCCCAGGAGGCATGGAGTGGCATCTCATTGTGGCTTTGATTTGCATTTCCCCAGTGACTAATGGAGCAGAGCATCTTTTCATGTGTCATTTGTAGATCTTCTCCGAAGAATGGCCTATTCAAATCTCAGATCATCTGCCTATTTAAAAATATGGGTCGTCTTTTCATTGTTCAGTTCAGTTGTAAGAGTTGTGAGAGTCCCTTATACATTCTTGATACAAGTCCCTTAACAAGATATTTAAGAACATCTGCAAATACTCCCTCCCATTCCGTGGATTACCTTTTCACTTTCTTGATGCTGTCCTGTAAAGCAAAATGTTTTCTCACTTAGATAAAGTCAAATTTATCTATTTTTCTTTTGTGTTTTGGGTCTTTGGTGTCATATCTAAGAAACTATTGCCTAACCCAAGGTCACAAAGATTTAGTCCTATGCTTTTTTCTCAGAGTGTTTATTGTTTTTACTCTTAGACTTAGGTCTGACCCGTGTGCAGTTAATTTTTGTATATGGTGTGAGGTAGGGTTCCAGCTTTATTTACTGGCGTGTAGATGTAGAGCTGGTCACAGCCCCATTTGCCGAAAAGATTGTTCTTTCCCCACTGAATTGTCTTCATACGCTTTCCAAAAATCAGTTGATCATAAAACTGATCAGTGGTGGGTGATTTCTGGACTCCCAATTTTACTTCACCTTGAGGGCAGGATCACACTTTGTTGATTATAATACGTTTTGAAATCAGGAACTATGAGTCCTTGAATTTTGTTCTTTTATTTTTTTTTTCCTTAAGATTGGTTCGGTTATTCTGGATCCCTCACATTTCCATATCGATTTTAGGGTCAGCTTGTCAATTTTTGTAAAAAGGGCCGCTGGAATTGTGAACGTGCTTTGTTCTTCTTCACCATTTTGCAGATGCTCCCTTGTCTGGGCCTTTTTCTTTGAATAAGTATATTTCACCAAATCATTATTACAGTAGCAAAGAGGCAGACTTTGACTTGTTCTGTCATAATAGATGTTAATTTCTGTTTTTAATTCTGCTTGAAAAACTCTCTTCCCATATAACCTCTGTGGGTAAATGACTTATAGTTATTGTTTTTGTTCTGTGTTTGTATTTCTGCCTCAGAATTTGAAAGTTTTATTCTTGTGTTCATATATCATGACTTTCCAATGATAATCTCCAATTTTTAATTTTTATTAGCAATATTGAAGCCAGTGTATTTCTTCCATCTTTCCCATCCTCTTCCTCATTTAGTTTTATTGGATTGTGTTATTTTTCTTAGTGTTTACTTTTATAGCTTTAGATAGACTTAAAACTCTAGTAGCACTATTTCTTATTTTTCCCGCTTATAACTGATGAGGAAATTAGTATACTCTGTAATGCCCTTTCTTTTCTCCTTCTCCAAATCTCATGGTTTTCTTGTCTTTTACATTGTCAGGGTGTATACATTTGCATATGTTTATGGAGCCATAATCTCTATATTTCCTTTAGTTGTAGTCAAATAGTTAAATGGGTTAAATGCCCAACACCAGTTATTTCAGTGTGGTTTCTCCATTCATCACCTGACTATTCTGATAGTTTCCTTAGGAAGGTCTCAGGGAAATACACTCAACTATAGTTTTTCTATGCAAGTGACAGTTTGGCTGGGTTTCACTTCCTTGCCCCACATTTGCAGGCATTGTTTCACTACAGTTCTTAATAGGTTGTGTATTACAGTAGGGAAATCTGAGGCCACCTGACTTTTCCTCTCTCTCTCATAGGTGGCTTGAACTTTTTATCAGGCTGGCGAAACAGTGGTTTGTCTATAAAGTCAACTGATTTTACTAGAACTGTGTGTTGATATTCATTTTGTACCACTTGACTCCTGTCCGCCCTTCTCCAGGCTAGGAGATCATACATCTTTCCAGTAGTAGTTGATTCAAGACTTCTTCTGTTTATATTTTTAAATAAACTTTTCATGTCGTTTCTTATTTTCGTCTTCTGCTTCTGTGGAGTTTTAACTATACGGTATGTGCTTTGTCTACTTTTCAGTTAAAATGTAAAAGTTGTTTCAACTTTTTGATTGTTTTCATTTCTCAGAATGAATGTTTTCCTCGCTGTTGGACTTTCCATGCATCACTGAGTTTCCAGCAGCTTCTGCTGCTCCCACTATAATCTTCAATTGGATAATGGTTTCCTTTCCTGTTTTACTTCTTTCCTGAGTTCCACCAATGACTATTATTTTCTTACATGATTTGTGTGTGTGGCTTTTCTAGTTCTTTGTTCCTGCCTCGTGATCTTGTGTGATAGGTTCGATTCTCCTCAGTTTTGAACATTCATGACAATATGTTGGGTCACAATTTTCACCTGCTTATGGCACCATTTTTTCAAGTGAACATGTCTTGGAGGGTCATTTATCTTCTGACTTTCTTTACTCATTGTTTCGTAGCATCTTTTTATTCATTTTTGAAAATTTCTTGCTCAGGTTTGAATATGATGAGTTTCTTCCTGAACCAGCTGTTTTCAGAAATTTTCAGCGAGAGAGGACCCAGACCACTTCAGACGAGCAGGAAGCCGCCCGGTTCCTCATCTCTCAGGTCTGTTCACGAGAACGAGTTCTTTCAGGATTCAAATCTTACCTGGTCAACCGGCGTGGCAGAAGTAGGCCTCTTATAATACAGGTTATTTGTCCATCACGCTTCTTCAACAGTAAATGACTTCCTGCAAGTATGTGGCGTGTGTGCATGCGAGCACATACGTGTGTGCATGTGATTACCATTTTATCCTCGCCTCCTTAGCTTCTCTTGGGTCCTAAATCCAGAGAGGTGTCTAGCACCGGGCCTTGCACCCACTTGTCCTTTCAGACAAGAGCATCTAGGTCATGCGCTTCTTCTCAGGAATTATGTTTTGATGGCTCTTGTCTGAGGGCTGCGGTTTTCGGTTACCTCCTATAACTCTGGACTTTGACTTTATGTTTATGTTGTCTTCACTGTCTTGAGTGATTTCAAAGAGATCGAAGGGGCAGAACCATCGTTATCTTGCCATTTAAAACCTGAATGTCCACAGTACTTATTTATTTCAGTATCTTCTCTCTCCTATTAGCTGCTGAAGGGCAGGGGCCACATCTAGTGCGTGACTAATCCTCTGGTTTGTACACAGCAGCCATACTGATGTTTGTTTTATGTTTCTTTTTTAATTTATTTTTCAGAGACAGAGAGACAACGAGAGCAGGGGAGGGTCAGAGAGAGAAGGACACACAGAATCTGAAACAGTCTCCAGGCTCTAAGCTGTCAGCACAGAGCCCAACACGGGGCTCAAACCCACGAATCGTGAGATCATGACCTGAGCGGGATCCGGAAACTGGACGCTTAACCAACTGAGCCACCCAGGCACCTCTGATGTTTGTTTTATGATGATATAAATACAGAATCCATATGGGGTTAAGACTGTCACATGTGTATTACTTGACCCTTCCAGTGTGATTTGGGAGAGTCATCGATCATTTTAAGGTAAGTAAATCTCTGCTGTGCCTGTATCGAGTTACATTAGCTACTCATTGAGAAAGCTTCACTGCACATCGGCTCCTGAAGTTTGGAACCAGCACACGAAGCCAGTGTTTGCTTTCTCCTTCCCAGTATCCCGATGTACCTCTGTTTCTCAGTGGGCGGGTACCAGGGGCGGCTGGCTCAGGACAGGACCTATCTCTCAGACATACTCAGAGCACATTTCAAGGGTGCCACGTGCTCTGTCTTGTGCAGTTGACCACTGCCAACCTTCTCTTTTAAGGTTGTAAACATCTGTCCAGTCTGGTATGACACAAAAGGCATAGAGAGATGGAAAATTTATTGTAGGTGTACAGATAATACTGGAAACAGGACACCAATGCAGTTACAAAACGATGATAGGCAGACAGCTGTTGGGAGCGTCTGCTGGACAGAGAGGGTCTCCCCGGGGGGGGGTTCAAATGAGAGCCCCCACTCACTGCCTGGTTTTAGCCACGTGGTCCTGACACCCGCTAACGACAGGCTGCACGGCGCTCAGTAAATGTTTATTGAATTAACGATCAAGCGCCGTAAAGTAGACACACTGTCTGGTAAGACCAAACTCAGAAGGTGCTGGTGTACAAATCAGAAGGCAAGTTTTCACTTATGAAAATTCAGGCACAGGAAAAAAAAGTCATCTCACGCTTCTGTGAAGTTATGCGGGCGATCTTACGGCACTGAGCTATTCCAGCTGCAGAGACGTCGGAGGACTTGCCTCTTAACCAAGGGTCTAGCAGGGAAACTGAGTCCAGAGAAGGGAAGGGACTTGCCCAAGACCCCCCCCCCCCCCCCCCCAGCTAATGCTTATTAGCCTGTTTCCCAGCCTGCAAGCTGGCCTGAGCCTTAACCGGAACGTGGTGACCCCCAGCATCTCTTTTCCCCCCTAGTATAAAATCTCTTGTTTCCTTTCTGCATATAAGCACACAAATAGGTTAGAAAAACTGTACTTTCTGAGTTAACCCTTATATAAAAGAGGATTGTGTTTATTTAAATCTCCAACTTGGCGTCTTCTCAACCATATTCACCCACCCCCTGACGAAGGAACACTGTATCTACCATTCATAAGCTTTGCCTTCCTCCTACATGTAAAATACCAAATCTAAAATAAACCAAAAGTCTTGGTCGAGAATGAGTTTATGGAAGTCACACATGAAAAGTTCAGCATCGCTGGGAAACTTACAGGCTCTTCCCTCGCCGGCTGGAAATTCACTTGGACCGACATCTCCCAGGTCTGCCTCTCCTAACTGGGGCATTTGGTCATTAAGTATTTATAACTTCGTCTTCGGTCACATCGGCCAAGCTTTTTCGAGCCCTTCCAATGCTGTTGTTAACGGCAAGGTGATGTGTTTACACTCCGACAGGAAACATCCTGAAGTTTCCCGGTGGTCTGAGTCTCACTTCAACACATTCACTTAGACTTACCTCAATTAGACTTCACAGATCTGAAGCTTGCTTTTCTTCCCTTTCAGGGGTAATTTCTGGAAAGCTCACCAAAAGAATTAAGTCATTATAAAAAGAAGATGAAACTCAATTTGTTCTGCTCATAGTTTACTAACTTTTCTTTCAATGAAAATGTGTTTTGATGATGGACACACAGATGAAATGCTGCAGCCCTGAACTCCAGCACAGAAAACGACTTTACTGGCCGACATTCAGGGTAAGAAGAGATTAATAATTCCAATGATGAAATAAACATGACTTCTTTTTTTTTAATTAAAAAATTTTTTAAATTTATTTGACAGAGAGAGAGAGAGAGAGAGACAGCATGAGCAGGGGAGGGTCAGAGAGAGAGGGAGACATAGAATCTGAAGCAGGCTCCAGGCTCCGAGCTGTTAGCACGGAGCCCGACGCGAGGCTTGAACCCACAAACTATGAGATCATGACCTGAAGCTGGATGCTTAACCAACTGAGCCACCCAGGCGCCCCTAAACATGACTTCTTCAATGTTCGTTTAAAGTCTACAGAGCTGCAGATAAATGCATAAAAGGACATTTAAATTGCTATTTTATTTATATAGTTAATTTTTTTTCACGTTCATTTATTTATTTTGAGAGAGAGAGGGAGAGAGAAGGAAAGAGGGAGAGCAAGAGCAGGAGAGGGAGAATCCCACGCAGGCTCCGCACTGTCAGTCCAGAGCCCATGTGGGGCTCAGCCTCACAAACCCTGGGATCATGACCTAAGCCCAGGTCGAGAGTCGGATGCTTAGCAGACTCAGTCACCCAGGTGCCCCTTAAACTGTTATTTCAAAACACGGTGAAACACTAGTCCCTGGTCTGGAAACAATGCTACATGAAAATTAAAAGCCATTTTTAGTTCTTATATGAATTTTCTAATTTTAAACCTCTCTTTTGTATCCCGTGTGAAATCCTCCTCCATGTGAGACATTCAGATACTGTAATTGAAATAAACGGAGAGTCATTAATAAGCCAGGAAGGGTCCTGAGAGATGAAGACAGCTCCGAGTATCTGTGACTAATTTTTTTTTAATAGCAATTGGAGCGACTCAAAAAGCAGAGAGATTTCTCCAGGGTCACATGGCTGACGTGTGACAGAGCCGAGGCTGGAAGCCCAATTCCAGACGTGGGGTCCAGGCCCGCTGTGCTGTCTCCCGCGACGGCCAGAACTCTGCTTTCCTCTCCAGGTTTATTCACTGCTCCCGTGAATCTGGCAGCTGGCCTCTTTTTAGGTTTACAGGAATCACTTGACTTCTGGTACTTAACACCCACGCGGCACGCTGCAGGCATGGCTGGGTGTGCAAAGAAGGAAAAAAAGATCATATTTTAGATAAATGTGAAGAACAAAAAACAGGGGCAAGTATGTGGGGCTTCTCATGATTCTTCTTCATTTAGCCATCCGTCTGTCCATCCATATATCTGTCCATCTGTCCATCCATCTGTCCATCCATCCATATATCTGTCCATCCGTCTGTCCATCCATCCATATATCTGTCCATCTGTCCATCAATCTGTCCATCCATCCGTATATCTGTCCATCTGTCCATCCATCCGTATATCTGTCCATCTGTCCATCCATCTGTCCATCCATCCATATATCTGTCCATCTGTCCATCCATCTGTCCATCCATCCATATATCTGTCCATCTGTCCATCCATCTGACGATCCAGCCATTATCCATCCATCTGCCCATGTGTCTATTGTCCATCTGTACATTCATCTGACCATCCATCCATCCACCCAAAAGGTGTCAACGAGTGCGTCACTTGCCAGGCTTTGTGCTGGAGGAAGCTACAGGGAACAAGCAGACATGACTGGTGTCTTCATGGGACTCGCTGGCCGGCAGGGGACACAGACATCCATCCGTCAGATGGAATCAAGCGCCTGAGCGAGATCAGCACCGCGAAGCGAACACACAGGCGCAGGCCAGGAATTGTCTCCAAAACAACACATTTGGTCAGAGGGCTGCAGAATGGGTCGATGTTAACTGGGGGGGGGAAGGGTGGTTAAGAACATTCTAGGCAGAGGGAGAAGCCCGGGGAAAGCAGGAGCAGGCAGGATGCACCTGAGGAACCGATGGAACAGCGTGACGGCGGCTGTCAGAACAGGAAGGGGAGGCGGGTGGGTGGCACCTCGCCCCGGGCCTGCGGGCCGCGCTCGGGCTCCCAGGAGCGTGACGGGCCCTCGGCAGGAATCTGGTCTTCGTTCTAAACGCGGTGGGAAGGTACGAAACATCTAGGTGACAGGATTCTGAAAGTGTCCTGTGGGCAACCGTGTGGGGATGTGCTGGACATGAGCAGGACGTGACGGAGGAGGAAGGACTGGCCACGGCAGGCATGGCGGTGAGCCGTAATGGCGGTGGGAGGAGAGGCGGCCACAGAGACGGAGAGTGGAGGGCGTGGGGTGCTGTTTAGAGGCAGGAGTGTCCAGAACTGGAGGGTGAGTTGGTCAGGGGGTTACCCGGAGGGCAGAGGTGACGTTCCCCTGGTTCCTGGCGTGACAATTATGTGGACAGCGGCTCCAACGCTTACGGACGGTGAAATAATCTAACTTATTGGCTCCTTAGATTCTTTGTAAAATACAGCTAAGGAGGTACTGACCCTTAGAATTTTTAGTCAAGTAAGAGATTTATTTACCGACACGTTTACACTATGTGCCAAGGGCACGGGAGGCAGAGAGAGCCTGTTTGCGCTCATCCTTATTTTATTTTATTTTTTAAAAATTTTTTAATGTTTTTTATTTATTTTTGAGAGACAGAGAGAGACAGCACGAGCAGGGGAGGGTCAGAGAGAGAGGGAGACATAGAATCTGAAGCAGGCTCCAGGCTCTGAGCTGTCAGCACAGAGCCCGACGCGGGGCTCGAACCCACAGACTGTGAGATCACGACCTGAGCTGAAGCCGAAAGCCGGACGCTTAACCGACTGAGCCCCCCAGGCGCCCCTCATCCTTATTTTATATGTTTATTTATTTATTTTGAGAGAGAGAGAGAGGGAGAGCGAGCGAGTGGGGGAGGGGCAGAGAGACAGGGAGAACCCAAGCAGGCTCCAGGCTCAGCAAGGAGACCAGCGTAGGTAGGGCTCCACCCCACCACCCTGAGATCATGACCCGAACCAAAATCAAGAGTGGGACACTTAGCTGATCGAGCCCCCCAGGCGCCCCATCATTCTTACTATTTTTGATGCTTACTGAGAACAGGAACACTTGAAGGGGAGATAACGTGTCCATTTGGGGATGTGCTGAGTCTGACTGATCTTCGAGAAAGGCGCGTGGGGGGTGAAGACATTGCAGTCAGCTCCCCTTCTGAGCTCTGGGGAGGGCGCTCACAGTTTGGACGGTGGCGAAGCCTGCGCACTGATCCAGCTCCCCGGTGGGGGGCACGGGGCAGTCATCGGAGAGCCCAGCACCGTGTCCCGGAGGAAAACTGAGCGTGGGGTCAGGACAGTATTGGAGGCAGCGGGGCATCACGGAGGCCAAGGGGTCCTGAAGGTGCTGTGGGGCCTCTTAGATGAGGACCCGCTATTAGTGGGGTGGGTTGGAGTGAGGGGCCCACAGACCCGTGTGGGGGACCTGAGAGTGCGGCTCCGAGGAGGAGATGCTGTGAAGGAGAAGACGGACGCCCGGTCCAGCCCCTCCCTGCGCGAGGGAGGACCACCCGGCCCCAGGCGCGGTCCTCCCAGTGACATGGCATGACCGTGGACTCTTGGGTCTCACAGGTGACACTGTCTTGTTGTCGGACGAGTAGTCGTCTTTTCCTGGTCTGGGTGTATAAGAGACGCGTAACGGCATCACCAAAGGGGCCAGCACGGGCTTCCGGGCGCCGGCTGCTTCCTGACCTTTTACGCTGTGCCGTCCGCTGCGATGTGGGGCGCGGGGCCCCCAAGACGAAAAGGAAATGTTTCTTCGGGGCACATGGCACCAACGCATCGCTTAACGGACATGCGCCTGGCTCCTGTGCTCTCAGAGCCGTGGGGTCGTGGGAAGGAGCCTCACCGAAGCCGGTGTGTTTGCGGCTGTAACCTCGGGACAACTGGGCCCCGTGTGCCCCCCGCCTTTGCAGAGTATCAGTGAAAAGAATTAAGAGCCCCTCGGAATAAGTACGTGGAAAACACTGCTGGTTTTCAATTAGTCTCTTGAAGCATGTCCCGGGGCAGGACGGGAGGCAGGAGTGGGGGTGCCGCTGAGGCCAGCAACTCGGCTTTACCCCCCCCCCCCGGGTCTGCGTCTCCCTCCCTGAGAACCCCCCCCAGAGCCCGCACTGCTCCCACCAACCAACGCTCGGCCCAAAGTTCTCCCTGACATTCACCTCCTCGCACTCTCTTCCCTTGTGTCTCCCTGGACGGCGCCTGCTCAGTGCAGACACGCTTTCTCCTCGGGACCCTCAGCTGCCCGGACCCCCTCACCCCCCATCTGAACCTCTCTCCTCTCAAAAAACACTTCTCACTTCGCTCCCTAAGTTCTGAGAAATGAGATTTATCTTTGGTTATTTCTGCAAAGATCTGGAAGGTGAGTTTGTGTATGGAGACCTTTCACCTGTTATCTCAGAGTTGAACTCCTATGCTACCCTCAGGAGCTTTGGGCATGTACAGGCCAGCTTCTCATGTAGGGAAGTGTTTGGGGTGAAGAAGGAACAAAAGGACTGTGCTGTTACTTCTGCGTGTGGCCAGGAGCACGGAGCTGGATCGGGGCTCCGGGGTCCTGACGGATCATTGACAGGCTGCCTGCTGTTGGACTGCGGGGAAGGGCGTCTCACGCCCAGTCTAATCGGTACCAGCAGCTTGGAGTTCCTCACCGAGCTCGGTGACTGCTGCCCCACAGCTAACGAGGTCGCGGCAGGACATTGCATGAGGTTTGCTGCACGTCCCAAAGTGCCTCCGGGTGCAGGTGGAGAACGGGGGAGGCCCCTCGCCGTGTCCCAGGTGGCCTGGCTCGAGGGGCCGGCCCGAGGCTCTTTGCCCCTTTCTGTCTCCGGCAGGAGGCTCGAGAGGCACCTCTGAACAGAGGCCGTGCATGAAAGCACGTTTCCCCCTGTCTCCCTGGCTAATTAGGGACTGAATTCGCCGGTTCCCTTCCGCTTTCCAGGAAAGGCCGAGTTCAAGCCGCACAGATACTAACTCATTCAGTTCGTATCAACCAGTGTATAAGGTGGGTACGGCGAGGACCCACATTTTAAGGGTGGGTGAAACCGAGGCACAGAGAGGCTGAGTAGTCAGCCTGAGGTCGCTCAGCCGGGAAAGGACAGAGCAGCTTCTGTGTGCTATTGGCCGTCCCCGTCACGGCCTCTCAGAGGTCAGCTTTCTCCACCGTCAGCTGGGGCGTGAATGAGCAGGATGAAGGAGGCGCATGCGGCAGGTGTGACCACAGGACAGTCCCCGAGGGTGAAGAGAGGCTCCAGGGTGTTATCAGGGTAAGGCAGGGTGCACACTCCTGGGCAGGTGCTGCTCTGTGCTGACAGCTCGGAGCCTGGAGCCTGCTTCGGATTCTGTCTCCCTTTATCTCTGCCCCTCCCCTGCTTGCACTCTGTCTCTCTCTCTCAAAAATAAATAAACATTATAAAAATTTTTTAAAAAGGAGGCAAGAAACCTGGGGCCCACAGGGGCTAAGTGACTCGTTCAAGGTCACGGGAATCGTTGGTCACCTCCGGGATAAAGAACTGCTTCCCCGGAGGACCCGTCTCACTCCATCACTTCCCTCAGGATGTGTAAGGAAAGCCATTCAGCAAAATGCCACCAGACCCGTGAGCGCGCCTCTCCGGGGGTGAGACGGAGCTGCGGCGGCCCCGTGATGATCCCGGTCACCTACCATCACCCGCGGTTTGCTGGTCCGTGCCCACAGCCCGCGGAGCTGGGCACACTTGCGTCTTATTTAACATGTAAGGAATTTTCTGGGACCTGATGCCGCCAGCATGTCAGCAGAGTTAATGGCAGATGTGGTTGTGGAAACGTTCTGTATTTTTAGACAACCTTTAATTAAAACACTTTGTGTGTCTCGGGGACAAATCATATGCTGCCACTTGAAGGCTGTCAGAAGGGGAAAAAGTATACAAAGCTTCTAAAAGCAGCGTTGCTTATTTTTATCTGCGACGGAGTTAGGGGCCTTTGCAGGGACAAAGCTATCTCTTGCTGCAAAATTACATGAATTTAACACACAGGGCCGGTGCGTGAACCCTGGGCACGCGGGGCCGAATTTGCTACACATTGTGCTTAATTTGCTACAGTCCCTGCGGTCTCGGGGTCGGTCTGGGGGCGGGGACCTCGGCGTCTGACCCCAACCGCTCCTGAGCTGGGAGACCTTTCTGAGAAGTGGATACAAGGCTGCTCAGCCTGGAGCCCCGGCCCTGGGCCCTGGGTGGTTTGCAAGCCGGCACCCGTGCAGATTCGCTGCTGTTGCGAGTGGCCATAAACAGAGTCCCGGGGCGTGGGCGTTGTGACACGGCCACACGCTTGGAAGCAAGTGCGTTAGAATGTAAAAATCGTGCCTTCGTGGCCAAGTGCTGAGCACAACACAGTCCTCCGTGGTGGCTCGGTTCCCGAACCCCGCCCGCCCAGCGGAGGGGGTGCATCCGAATTCCCGACCCGCCTCCTTCTGGGGGTGCGGCCCGATTCCTAACTCCCCGCCCTTAGGGCGTGGACTGGCCGCGGCTCCGCCCCCAGAGAATGAAGAAGAAAGATGGTCTCCGTTTCCAAGACCAGGTGGTGGGAGTCAGCAGAGCTTCCTCCTTGCTCCTTCTTCGGCAGCTTCCCCTGCAGGGGCGGCTGCACCGCGGGGGCCCCAGAGGGCGCAGTCCCGGCCGACTTCTTGGCTGCGGCCCCGGGAGAAGTCCGCGCCGAAACCACCGGATTCCGGGCCAACAGAACCTGCTACCGAATCGAGGCTGCTGTTTTCGGTCCCTGAGGGTCGGGCCATTCTTCACGCAGCGACAGGCAGCCAGTGTGCGTCCCTAAGGCCCCGCCGCCTTCACATTGGTGTGGCCTGTCGCCTGGGCGCGGCACCTTCATCATCTCCCTGCACCTGCACATCTCCTTGCACCTGTGGCCTCACCCACACTCGGGATGAAACCGCAGCCCCGGGGGGCGCTTCAGGGATCTGAGGGTCTTCCTTCCGCAGACTTCAGCCACTTCAGTCACTTGTTTGCTAAACGGCGAGTCTGAAAGATGTTTTAGGGGTTTTCACCATGTACCCCGGGTGGCGTCCAGCTTCCTGCTTTGCCGGAACGTGGGTGGGGGGCACGGCGTGCTCCCCACATCGCGGAGCTCGGAGAATTTTGGTCCTTCCCTATCCATTGCATTGTTGTGGGGCCGTGGCTTTTCTGGGCGGTGTGTCGCTGCCCCCGTGGCATCAGGTGGCCCTGCTGCACCCTGGGCCGCAGCATGAGCAGGCTTCCTGGGGCGGGGGTGCCCAGGGTGCTGCTGGGCGCAAGCCAGAATCCCAAAACACGTGGTGTTCTCTCCCCCGTGTTTAGGGTGCGGCGAGGCGGGGGTGAAACGTAGCCCGGGCCCGGTGACTGTCCCTCACCGCTGTGTCCACCCCCGCGCTGGCAGGTGCGTCACCAGGTGCCCGCACGGAGGGGAGGACCTTCTGTGACCTCACAGGGCCGGCCGGGCGCACGTTCCTTGGGAAAGTCTCGTTCCCAAGACGAAGCAGGGTCACACCTGATAATGAAGAGACACTAGTCAAAAAGAGCGCATAAGGGACACCAGGAATTCTTAGACGAGACGCTAATGATGAGGCATCCAGTGGGAAACGGTCTCCGACGCCTCGTTTTCTGCGAAGTGTTTACATCGGGAGAAAGGGAGCCGGTCAACCTGACCCGGCGCGGGTTTGACGCTCGCTGAGCGAACAGCTGACTTTCCCGGACGTGAGTGACAGCAGGACGGGCCTCCATTGGTTTAGAGCCATCGTCCCTGGCGGTTAATAGATGCGGGCAGAGTTTTTTTTTTTTTTTAAAGAACATTCTGATCCGCAGTGAAGGAAGTGTGTCAGACGTGGGAACCTGAAATACCAAAGTAAAGAAAGCACTTGAGAAAAATACAGTGAAAGGATCAAAGTTACTTTTTTTAATTTATAAATTTAGTTTATTGAATGTGGCCTCAAAAACAAATTCCTCTTTCTCAGTTTTCGACCCCGTTCTCAAGGTAGAGTGGCGTTCGTCCGGCGTGCTGATTCAGGGAGCACTGTAGGACACGAGGGGCCTGGGACAGAAGGTTCCGGAATCCCTCGGGATGACCACTCGCTGTCCTCTCTAGGGGGGCCTCGCGTGTCCACTGGGGCGGCCCCAGGAGAGGGAGAGCCTGGGGCAGCCGGGAGCACGGGGAGCGTGCCTGGTATGCGTGTGGGAGCGGGTGTCACTTCATGTGGGCTTGAGCCTGTAACTCAAGACGTGGTCATGGGACCAGTGTCCCCGTGCCAACCCAGGACCCAGGCAGCCCCGTGTGTGTGGAGCGGATGCCCGGCCCTGCCCTGGGGGTTCAGGTGGGGTGTGTCATGGCAGGGACCGCGTGTCTGCATAGCTCCGGGGACCATCCTGATGTGTGATCCGGCTGGAAGCGGCTGCCACGTCGGGCAGCAGAAGGCAGCGGGAGAGCCGCACAGAGAGGAGGCTTGAGAGAGGCTTCCAGTCCCTGTGTCCTGACCGCGCCGGGTGGAGCCGGGGCCGGCGGAAGGGGAAGGATCCCGGAGGTGTTCCCCCGCCCGTGGGCCCCAGGGAACCGGCTCTTCCCCATGGCGTCAGGAGAAGGAACACGTCTGTTGATGGATCTTGGTGGCTGTCAGAGAAGTAGTAACCGCTGGGCCTCCAGTTTTACAGAATGTGGGTGCCGCCCTCACTATTGAGGAGAACCAGGGGCTGAGGGGCTGGGTGGCCTAGGTGCTGAGGGACTGGGTGGTCCAGGTGCTGAGGGACTGGGTGGTCCAGGTGCTGAGGGGCCAGGTGGCCTAGGTGCTGAGGGACTGGGTAGTCCAGGTGCTGAGGGGCCGGGTGGCCTAGGTGCTGAGGGACTGGGTGGTCCAGGTGCT